>SDWI01001449.1:3572-41069 GCA_009193005.1 Lamellibrachia luymesi | reverse complement strand
TGCTCACCTTACAATCCTTCACTCTCCACATCTGCTGCCTCCTCGCTACCAACAGGTCGAGTTCTGTTTTATGTTGGCCATTTCTATACTCATTCTCATAACCAATTCTACCAGCTCTCGACTCTCTCGATTCCTAGTTCCCATCCGAATCCCCCGACCGACTCTTCTTCTCCAGTCTCTGATGTACCTACATGTCCATTAGAATCGCCAGCTATCACATGCGCTTCCACCAATCCCACCATTCTCTCCAGTTCTTCCTTGAAGGCCCGTTTCTCTGTCTCCGCCCTTCCTGTTTGAGGCCCATACACAGACATAATGCACACAAGTTACTTTTTCACCATCACCCATGCAACTATGATCCTCCTTTGCTATCTCTCCACTCTCACCACGTCCTTACTGATTTTATCTGATACAGTGATACCGACACCATTGTTCTTTCCATCTCCTCTTGCGTGCAGTATCTTATACCCATCTGCTAATTTCCTCGCTCTGTCCCCTTCCACTTGGTCTCTTGGACGCACAACACCTATAATTTGCTTTTATCCATCATGCTTGTCACTTATCGTGCCCTCCCCCATCGTTCCCTCATTCAAACTTCAAATCGGACTTCGCATTTGGGTCGCTGCCGGCGGAACGATCCAGCCGAACTTCGCTAATGTCTCACCACTGCCAGGAGGCGAGGCGCGTCGACTACCCAGGACACGGTAGCTATATCGACATTTATGTATTTCGGACGTCACAGCTACTGCAGCGCTGTCCTGGCTGACCTACAGTGTGGTAAATATTCGGATGTTTCTTTCCCTTTAGGTGAGCTGTCTGCCAAGACTATCGAGCCCCACCTACCAGAGTTTTTAGATCAGAGATTCCTTTCTCCTAGGTGAACTGTCTGCCACGACTATCGAGCGCCACCTGCCCGGGTTTTAAACAAGACATTTAATAGCACTTTAAGCACGGTATCAGGACATAGTTTCCCGGACAAAACATTTGATATTGTTAAAGAAAAGAAAACTCAGTATATTGTAAAACTACATTATGCAGTAACAGTTATGTGTTTGTGTATGGTTTTGTGTATGGGGATTTTGTCAAGAGGGTTTTGTCCTAGATAGATTTTGTCCGGGGGTATTAGCGGGGGGGGGTATTGTCCAGGGAAATATGTCCTGATACCCTGTTTAAGATGCTATTAAATGTGGCCAACAACTAAATCACGTTTTAGGGGGTTGAACAATTATGTTTGTCCTCACCTCGTTAATTGCGTCTTCTCGAGTTGTGTACAATATACCGACTGGCCGGTCGACTTCCAACTAGTTATTGTCGAAGGTGACTCCATATCTGCGTCATGTTTTCGTAAAACGCCTAGAATATATATGTAACAACGTACGGCTGTTACACCAATCCATGGTCTCCCCTGTATATTTAGGATCACACACATACATCACTTTCTTGTTTTCGCAGTTATGATTATTATGTTTACCGCCAAACTTCAGTTTAGGCCCAGTTATATTCGTCTTGTTTATATCCTTTGGACATAATCCAGTTTCTCCCGGTAAAGCGAGTTCAACGCGCAATAAGAGACTAGGTTACGGGCGCGGCCAGTGCCGAGCAGCAAACGCCGCGAACGTCAGACGTCACGTGGTAGTCCAGCTCTTTCCGGAATTTACCGGCGAAACACGAATGATGAGCTCACAATGAACTGTGCGCTTATTTTCTGCTCGCGTTTCAACATCGCTCGTTCCGAGTGCAATAGTTAGAAGTGCCAATTGCACATAAAACGGTAGATCTACTGCGTTCCAGGATGTGGAGGAGGTATATTAAAATCTGGCGCCGGGGTTCGAGGTGTGTGTGTGTATAGGGATCCCTATTGGTGACAGAATAAATGTGCAATTTTACGATATATTTGTATAATTTCGGTGCAATTTCGGGTGCATTTTCTATGTAAAATTATATTTAGGCGGTATTGTTTACCTCGAAAGCGATAGATCGTGAGATTCTGTAAATTGTTTAGAAAAAGCTGTAGTTCTACCGCCAAAACGGTAGATGATTCAGTGTCGGATTGATCACGGTACATGTACCAGGTCCACCTAAACAACGTATGTATGTATGTAAACGGCTGTTTGCCATCCGTACGTGAAGGTGCCAGTGGGACGTGAGTCGGCCTCGGTTCGTCGATATTAATCAGCGACATCGCCAAGTGTGTTTCAGCAGAAGGTTTGCAGCCACACGGTAGGTCATACACACGTCTACATAATAACGGTAGTTTGTGTCTGTCTGTCTGTCTGTCTGTCTGTCTGTCTGTCTGTCTGTATAGTCCCTCGTATCACCGTCTGTTTCGCATGTATGAGCTGAAATTCTGTTGGTGTCCCGGGGTGTGCCCGGGGGTCCGGGGGGTGTCCCGGGGCGTGCTCGAGGGCCGCAGGGCGTGCATGGGGCCCCCCACAGGGATGGTTCGTACATTAAACAAATCCAAATTTGCAAACCGGGGGTTTACGTATGTGGACGTTTGGGGTATATTACCTAACTCGGAACAACAGTATGTACAATTGCTAGCAACGTTACTCGTGTTTTTTGCGATTGTTGTAAGTCACGTGATCTATGTCAAACGTACATATACGAACGCTTCGTGAAAGCGGCAGGTATATTTGATTTGGGGGCATTGTCTTACCAAAATTTTCTCGCTAAACATCTTTCGTAAAATTCAAATTGTCATAGATTAAGTTGAGGCATAACGGCCATGTTTCAATCTATCACTCTGTTTCGTGGAGAAATTGAATCAAATATGTCTACCATTGCATTGTTGTTGTTGTAGTTGTAGTTGTTGTAGTTGTTGTTTTCGGGTTGTTTGTGTTACCTATCATGAGAAAATAAGTTAGCTATGAAAAATTTTGAGAAAGTGGTCAAAAGGGGCGTTTGCCCCATGGGTGGGGCCCAACGTCCCTTTTGATACAAATAATATAAAAACAACAACATATGCGGTTATATAAATAACACGCTGGTAGACATATCCGATTGAATTTCACCGTACAAGAACGTGATAGGCTGAAACCTGGACACCCCACCTTACTCTATAATTACGTGTGCCGCGAGTATTACTAGCAATGTATGAGTACATAAATCTTCTATCACAGTTTGTTATTATGGCAATAATCAGGAATGGTTTCATAATCATGTTCCGCGAATAAACAACTACAGTTAATAGTTTCACGTACTCCTATAACGTCGAGGGGCATAAATCCCCTGTGCATATTGCCCCCTTACTTGAGGTGCGTTTTACCCCAAGCATCAAATGTAAGTTATGAAAGTTGTTGCAGTGGTGAAATGGTTAGTGTCGCCACTGGTCGGGAGTTTGATTACACTGGTCGGGAGTTTGATTGAATTTGTGCCAGTTTTCTAGTTTTTGGTGTGAAAAATTATAAACATTTAAAACTGACGCCCTGACTGTGGAAGTCCGAACTGCGGCATGGACGGATGCCGAGCAGACAGGAGTAAGTCAGGTATGCACAAAATGGAGCCACTAAAAAGCAAATCTTTTGAAAATGGCGGTTGGCGTTTCTCCCTGCAATGGGCGTTAAACCTCTCGGCTTCCTTTCCTGTTTTGACGGCTAACATCATTTGGGCAGCGTTCGGGTCACTAACCTCACCATGCAACGCTCAGTCAAACCCTCGTACCACGATTTCTCTATAAATAAACCCTGGTGGATTCCCCGGCCACTCTTTGCATGTTAACGCACCAGCCAGCCTAGCCGCTAACGCATCTGAGAACGATAGAACTAGATTTAGATTGACAAACAAACATCAAAGCGAGTTTCGTTTGCCGATTCGAATGATTAGTTGACGCGAAAACTACTGGTTAACGAGGTGAGTCAAGGCAGTCATTCAGTTTTCATTGCAGTCACATTTTCAGAACAATTATTAAGGCAAGTTGAGAAACAATTATTGTGATATATTAGGAAATGGCAATATACGTGCCATAATCTTTTGCGATATCAGCGTTAGGTGGAAAATTTAAGGCATCACATTAAATTTAATTTTAAACATTGACGGAATAGTTGTTAGGGGCCATCAATAAAGTACGTCACGCAGAGGGTGGGAGGGGTAAGCGTTACGCAGCGTTACGTGGGGGTGTGGGGTGTCTTGGCGACCGTTACATTCGTTATCAAAACTGTTTTGCTCGTCTAGTTCTCGATATCAGACTGATAGCATTGGTTGCTATGCCAGTTTTAGGAACATTTCAACTGAATTACAACGGAAAAGGAATGCAGACGTAATCTACCATGCATCAGTGAAGTGCGTAGTGGTGCGCGAAAATTCTGCAAATTTGGTGTGCCGGAAAGAAACTCTACACAACACCAGCCTGTTGCATTCAAATTGTTGAATTGCAGTGGTTTGGTGAGGAGGACGTCTGCATCCATTGCACTCCCAAAACAGCTCTGGTGTCTGGGACACCAATGATTCCACTGGGCAGCTCTGTGAGTCGTTGGGAGGGTGTCTAGTGTGTGGGTAGGCACATAAACAGAAGTGTGAGCCTTGATGTGTCACGACTCCGAGTCATGAATGTATCGGTACAGAGAAGAACTCACGAGGGATTCAACGAAAAATAAATAATTATGCATAATAGGGTTTTTCCTAAAAACTAACGTATTTTTAGGGGAAGTGTACAGGCCAGCGTTACGAAGCGTGACAAGCTGTTAGGGGTCTCTAAAAAGTATAAAAAAATAGCATCACGTACATTATGGATATCTCCTTATACGAGATCAAACTGAAAGGCAGATTGCCGATATTTATCAAAGTTTTCAAATGCGTTACAAGCGTGGACATTTTATAATGCATGTCAGTTTTAAGACGAATACGCATTGGTCTTGGTGTGGTCATACTGTGAACATTCTAACATTTGTCATATCGTTACCCTAGTCGGGCAAATTTGCTATCGTCTGCGGGCGATATGGGACACAAATTATGTACGGTTGCTATGCCTCCCCCAAATCGATATTTACCGCCATTAGAGAATGTCGAGCCGAACTATATATCACATTCCTCTAATCTTCTGATACCGCCGAGAGAGGCTGCAACTAGCTACAAGGTACGCCGCCAGATGTTGATGGCACAGCTTTTTATAGGTCCTGTATTTATATACATGGCAAAAACAACACTCTGTCAAAGACACTAATACAAAGCCGCAACGTCAACACAATTTATACAGTAGGATGACAGAGAAAATAAAAACGGAACTGTGAAAGAGAAACGAAAAAAGAGGTAAACAAAGATAGATTTGGCGCATTGACATCAAAAACTAAACAGAAATTAATCTCATCGAGGCCATCCAGAACAGAGACCTACTGTGGAGGTTGGTAGCTTAGTCATCCAGACGGGCGCCCAAACTGTCGTCTCGGTCAATGGACAAGTGAGTGAGTCGATCAGTGATGTATGCTCGTGTCTGCCTTTAAAAGGTATCGCAACTAGGCCTATTGCGTAAGAGTATGTTACACAATATCACATCCAGCGATTTACGACAAGTGCGTTTTTGCGTCCTAAGATAAGCGATGTGCACATTTCTCTCCATTGCAACATATATGTTGCCGTTCAGGAGCTTTGAACGACAAACAATAACCGCTCCTGTCTGCGTACGCCGCAAATTAAGCCCTCTCACGCGGCTAGCTAAGCTGAATGAGTAGTAATTTCTGATAGGGTCATACTCCTTTGTTGATAGATCACGTTTGAACTGACGCAGTGTTCAACGCCTTTAAAGTGAGCCTCTTGAGAGACTGGTCGCCACAAGTCGACCGCTCCTCACTCAGCCCGCAGCGATGTTGTTCGATGCCATTCTCAAGGAGATCGGGGAGTTTGGACCGTGGCAGATCCTACTCTACCTGTTGCTGGGTCTCGTGGGAATACCAACAGGTAAGTCTAAATATATGTAGATCGTTATGTAGTGTTACACTGTGGAATTATTTAGACGATTATACAGCACTACCCGAGTTGCATGGCATTGCACGGGCCAAAAAGGCAACCACTACAACAGCTTATAACTCCTTGCACTACTCAGGCAGGCGTTGGTCGTTCAATGCCATGGCAATGACATTTTTATGCCACAAAAATCATGGACAACTGAAAATTAGCAATTTCAAGAGAAACCAACTCGCATTTCAAAGTGATATCGGTTTTGTGTCATCGGTTTGAGATCGCCACTTAACTGGTTACAATTATTTCAGCCATTGGAGACTGCACGTAAATTCTACGACTTAGAAGTTGGATTTGCGGGGATGCTTTGTTGGGAGGGCTGATATGTAATTTAAAAAAAAAAATAATATATATATATATATATATATATATAATTAAAACAAAAATTATTACATATCACGTAGGCAATGTGTACATATACTCCCATCTGGTATGTGACAGCGCTGATGTAAACATTGCTCGTTCATTGTTACCCATGCGCCTGGTAACGATGCTCTGGACCATGCCCGTGTCAAATATTGGGAAACACGATGGGACCTGTAACACCATCTTGTGGTCTGATGTTCCCACTCCGTCAAGCACTGTCGGACAAACGTACACAGGTGACATGTTAGACCACATTTTGTCTAATATTGCTCGATTACGTGTGGCTGCCTTAACAAGTTGCTCGTATCCATAATGTGTGCGTAAAAANGCGCCCAGGAACGTGATGCCCATGTTCTGAAACCCTAGTTTAAGTATTTGTCAATCAACGGTATGAAACGTAACATATGTGAAAACATATCACCCAATACCATAAAATTGGACTTGAAATCAAGCCATAAAACGTGTCTGAGCAACACAAACTGTTGGTTAGATCAGGTACGGTGACGTGTAGTGCGTACATAGTTACGTTCAATATTTGAAACTGCATCAGTCGGCAAGCAACTATTTGTTTGCCTTGTCGGTGATAATGTCTAGCAAACGGTGCCACCACACAATCTCTATTCCCAAATAGAGATGGCCTCATTCGTTCATTTTGTCATTATGTCAACCATAAAAATAGGAAAATAAATACAGCTTATTTCTTACATCAACTATTAGTTAACCAACATCGCAAACGGAACTGTTATAGATGCAGTTTCATTGCGCAAAAGGTCGGTTTGACCTGCTCAGTTTTACGCATGACCCCTTCCGATAGTAACATTAATTTCATTCGCCTATAGCGCATGAAACATTTTACCAAGCTGCACTAAATTATTCGTTGTAGCTTCATAAGTATAACTTAAGAGACAATACTTAGAAATGAGATAACACTAATTATTGATGTTTTAAATGTATAAAAACCCAAAAACGAAATATATATATATATATATATATATATATATATATATATATATATATTTCGTTTTTGGGTTTTTATACATTTAAAACATCAATAATTAGTGTTATCTCATTTCTAAGTATTGTCTCTTAAGTTATACTTATGAAGCTACAACGAATAATTTAGTGCAGCTTGGTAAAATGTTTCATGCGCTATAGGCGAATGAAATTAATGTTACTATCGGAAGGGGTCATGCGTAAAACTGAGCAGGTCAAACCGACCTTTTGCGCAATGAAACTGCATCTATAACAGTTCCGTTTGCGATGTTGGTTAACTAATAGTTGATGTAAGAAATAAGCTGTATTTATTTTCCTATTTTTATGGTTGACATAATGACAAAATGAACGAATGAGGCCATCTCTATTTGGGAATAGAGATTGTGTGGTGGCACCGTTTGCTAGACATTATCACCGACAAGGCAAACAAATAGTTGCTTGCCGACTGATGCAGTTTCAAATATTGAACGTAACTATGTACGCACTACACGTCACCGTACCTGATCTAACCAACAGTTTGTGTTGCTCAGACACGTTTTATGGCTTGATTTCAAGTCCAATTTTATGGTATTGGGTGATATGTTTTCACATATGTTACGTTTCATACCGTTGATTGACAAATACTTAAACTAGGGTTTCAGAACATGGGCATCACGTTCCTGGGCGCTGACATGGATCACTGGTGCCATGTCCCCCAACTAGCCAACATCGGTGAAAACCAACAGCGCTACATCAGTATCCCATACGACACTGCTGAACAACAGAAGTATAATCAATGCTACATGTATGACCTCAATTACAGGTACGATATTATCAGGCAGCGCTATAGCCGCTGGTAGTAAATGTACAACTTAAAATATATATCTGTAGTATCACGAAGCGCACCAACATACACCGTGAACTTCAACCAAATGACATTTCTCCATAACCAGAACGGATGTTTTACGTTTCAGTGGTTATAACACCGAAGATTTTATCCACTGGAATCGCAGCACAGAGATTGCAACGAAGACACCAACAAAGAAATGCACGACGTGGCAGTACGACCAGTCCGCGTTTATCTCGAGTTACGTCAGTGCGGTGAGGTTTTATATTGTTTTAAATGTTACATTTCATATACACATGTATATCATTCAATAAAATACATGCTGATGCAAATAAATAAGCAAATTTCCGTTTATCAGGGTAATTAGAACAGGTGTAGCATTGCCTATCATTGAGGTTGATGAACCCTATCGCTCGATTCGTTGCCACATGATTGTAATGCTTTATGGGTCTGGTCACTAATACTTAATGCTACTACCACGCAACATAACCTTTGCTATAATTTAAATTACGTACAATGTTTAACCTTGTGTTTTGTTATGTTGTAGAATGAATACATGTTGCGTTATGTTGTACAATGGTATGCTTTGTTATATTCTATAGGTAGCTGAGCGATATTTTGGCGAATCATGGAAAACATTTGGAACAATGCTCGATGATTACAAATAGGAGACTGATACCATCAAACCTAACGGTTAAGCCGTGGACAAAAGATAATAATGCATAGTTATCAACAGTAGAACATAAGTCGGCAATCACTGCCCATTCGATCATAAACAACTGCATTATTGACTGTAAAGTAACAAAATTGTGAGACGATAAATAAGACAATCTGAATCAGAAACACCTATCATGAATCGAGATGTATGGGACGGCGCGCATCACACCATCTGGCGAGCAGAATCAGGGCTAACTCCCAGAATTCAATTCCTGAAGATGGCAACCGATGGTTTCTGAAATGGCGAAATGAGTTAACTTTGATAGTCGTGTTAAAAATTATAATTTTAATCATGTGTTCATTATTACCTGTCAGATGGACCTGGTATGTGATCGCGCGTCACTGGTGTCAGTCATACAGACGATCTACATGACCGGGTTTCTCTCCGGCTGTCTCGGGTTTGGTCAACTCTCGGACAGGTAGGTTTGAATCACGTGCAGCGTGTCTTGCAAGAATTGTGCATTATATTTTTTATTAAATACATTTTAATTGTTAATAGGAACCAACAAAATAATAAAGCTGGGAAACTTGCCGATTCCCATGCCGTCGATCGTTAGGTTCGTAAATAACATCTCAAATCAAATTTGAAAAATCGCCTTAGCAACCATGAAATATCCAGCAAAATTCGTATACAATAGACTCACTTAGAAAATTGTAGTGGTAAAGGGTTCTTGTATACTCTTGATGATCAAACTTACAGCGAGGATGCCATACATATCAATGATTGTCGTCACAAAATAGTTTTTTTTCAAAATGGTTAGTTTTCGGGAGTTAATGTCTACATACTCCGATAACATATGGTTATTAAACTATCGGTTTGTTGTATGGTTGCACATGTTAGTTATACAATAAATAGACAAAGTACGCTGGATAGCTCTGGTATGTTGTATGTTCATTGTATAATCTCCGTGACGCATTTACCCGGCTGATACATTGTTTATGCTTTGTCCCTAAAACAATCCTCAGCGACGTAATTTACCAGGCTCACACGTTGTTTAAGCTTTGTCCCTAATACTATCCTCCGTGACGTCTTTTAGCAGGCTCACACATTGTTTATGCTTTGTTCCTAAAACAATCCTCCGTGACGTAATTTACCAGGCTCACACATAGTTTATGCTTTGTTAGTAAAACAATCCTCCGTGACGTAATTTACCGGGCTCACAATTTTTGTCTGCTTTGTTCCTAAACAATCCTCCGTGAGGTCATTGTTTTGAGGCTCACAAACTGCTTCAAAAAGCGTTGCTCAAAAATCAAACTTCCGAGACGTCGCTTACCAGGCTCACACATTTTCTAAGCGTTGTTCCCAAAACATCCTAGATTGCGTTAGCATAAAATCAACCACATACACCTTTCCAGTGATGCTTATGCGTTCATGAGGTTCGACGTTACTCTTGCAGAATTGGCCGAAGGAAGACTCTGATTATATCTCTGGCATGTCAAGTTGTCTTTGCGACAGCCGGTATATTTGCGACCAACTACGTCCTGTGTGTTATATTCCGTTTCCTCGTCGGAGCAACAGCGGCCGGGGCCTTCACCACCATCTTTGTATTCAGTAAGTGCTTCTTTGTTTCATCTACGGCATCTCCTTTAACAGTAGTTTGTGTATAGAGCAACCAATGTTGGGCATATCAGAAAGATGTTATATCGCTATAGCCAAAGGGGACAAGTATTCTAGCGTCGTGCCTAATATAAAAGAAATAAGTTTTCGCATAGCTACTCAGGACAAACGGTAGATTTAATTACATAGGAGAGACCGGGGCTAGTCCGACCCTTGGGCACTCTAATAAATCTGGAGACTGTATTTGTAAAGCTAGAGGATCAGTTTCGGCCTTAAATAGAACGTAAATATCTTGTCCACATTCGTTTTAATAATAAATGGCAAAACTGTTAAACGTCAATATCCAACGCACGCACGCACACACACACACACACACACACACACACACACACACACACACACACACACACACACACACACGAGCCTATAATTTGAGCCCAAGCCCGGCCCACAATTAGCAGTTAGAATGCAGGCCCGGCCCCGTCCAGGCTCGGCCCAGGCCCGGAAAAATTAATTAAGGCCAGCCCGGCCCAGGCCCGCAAACTAGAATTTAGGCCCAGGCCCAACCCAGACCGTCAATGTTTGGCCCTGGCCCGGCCAGTCCCGCAGGCTTCATGCCCAGGCCCGGCCCATACCCACGGGCCAAAGATCGGTAAGCCCGCGGCCCGCAAGCCGTTAATTAAAAAATATATAAACCTATTATCTTGTAATAAAACAAAACACAAATAAACTGCAATGCATACATATTGTTTTATTAAATAAACATAACAATATATATGAACATTGTATAATGTCTACTAGTCTGCTGTCTACTGTCAATAATGTGCTGGACGAGTTCTAGAAATCCAGCACAACCAACTGCTTCAAACGGGCGAAAATCCTGAAGAAAAATAATCAACTTTGTATTGTCATTACTATTAAGTATTATAACATAGTTTGACGTATGGCTTTAATTTTTTGGCTTATGGTTAGGGTAGGAGATTTGTTTATCTAACCCTAACTTAACCCTAATGCAAACCATAACCCTAATTTAAGTTGTTAATTTAATTTGTAGAGGCCCCAGACTTCGACCCAAAGCCCGGCCCTTGCAGGGCACTAATATATATATATATATATATATATATATACATACATACATACATACATACATATACATATATATATATGGATGGGCGCAACTAAACATCACTGACACTGGATAGAGCAACAATGCTAGATCCAAACAATAGCTCTGATATAAGGGCGTTACTCAGCACTCGGAATGTCCAACCAATGCCACTTATAAGTACTAAATTTGATCAAATTGTTTTTATTTACTTTCTGTCAGCAAAATCAGTTTTCTAACTCAAACTTTTCACCCAGCACCTCGTGTACGCCAGTTTCCCCCTCCACGTAGTTTGATAATCATGTGAATTAGTCTAGAAATAAAAAAATTCTGCAAAGCCAGTTGGCGGACTTGCCCTGGGGTCGGACTAGCCCCGGTCTCCCCTATACGACACGTCACATCGTTTCTAAAACTGACCTAAGGCCCTGTGCACTAAGGCAATAAACAGAATCTGTATAAAAAAAAGAAGTAGCGCAATTTACGCTCTGAAACCTTTATGTCATGGATACTGTTGATGTAATTACCTCTGCCTGTTTGCTAACGGGATATTTTCCCTTGGCCATTCGCTGTGTTGAAGGTATGGAGATTATAGGCCCGAAGTTCCGGGACGTGACAGGGATCATGGTGCAGGCGTGGTTCGCTGTGGGACTGATGATACTGCCGGGTGCTGCTTACTTCATCCGAGACCACGTCCACCTACAGTGGCTCATGGCCATCACGCCTGTCATAATGATCTTGTACGCCTTGTAAGTAGCATTGGCTAATGGCCATAACGCCTGTCATAATGATCCTGTATGCTTTGTAAGTGGCAATGACTGATGGCCATGACGCCTGTCATAATGATCTTGTACGCTTTGTAAGGAGCATTCCCCTGAACACGTGTGTATTTGGGTGTGCGTGCGTACGTGCGTGTCATAAACATTTATATCTGCTGATGTGTGCAGTGTATACCAGGCATGGATTAATTTCAATTGTTAATTTGTTAATTAAATTAACTCAGTTAATTTAATTTAATTTAAATAATTCACTTTCTAGAAAATGACAAATTAATTTAATTTATTTAATTAACTTTACCGGAAGAGGTTAATTTAATTTAATTTAAACAATCACAATTTACTTTCAATACTTTTTTCATTGGGTATATTATTTTATGCAATCTGGTGGTGACTGCCTTTGGCTTGCTGTCAGGAGTAAGAATTATTTGATGATCATAGTGCCCATTAGACACAGCCACTCAACCAGTGACCCAAGTTCGCCCAACCAATGTCAAAGAAAGCTTCCAGTCAGGTCCAGTTAGTTGTTTGAACAGTGTCAATGTCCAGCCAGTGTCAATCAGTGAATAAGCTGAACTGTAAGTGTGCCTGGCCAGGTGCTGCAGCTGTATTATGTAAGAGTATTAATTGACTCCACTTCCTTTTGTGGCGTTCATCACCAATCCAAGGGGTGCAACACAAAGTGTATCGGGAGTGTAGACTTTTTCTAGACATAATGCCATATGACAAAATCCAACGGGACAAATGTGAAAAGTGAACGAAATCCCTCAATACAATATTACACTTAAATTCTAGAAATATACTTTCAAGTTGTGCTTTCAAGTTTTAGAGATATTTGTGCAATTTGTTTCATTAACTTGCTTTAGCTTGCCGTGTTGCAGACAGNGCCATGTTGCAGACAGGGACACCAGATAACCCCCCCATGTAGCAGATAGTGGCTTCTTGTTTGTCTTATTATCTTGCATGGGAATTGTTGGCAGTAATCTTCTTGGGAGTACTGGCTTCCAAGGTGTCCACAAGACCTGTTTGTATGGGTGGCAAGTGCATTAATTGAAAATTAATTGTTAATTTAATTTAATTTAACAATTCTGGCGGTTAATTGACCCGATAAATGTGTGAGGTTAATTTAACTTAATTGGGACAAATTTTGAGCAAATTATTTAAGTAACTTTTCAAGTTATTTACCCTATGATTGATGTGTACACAGATTCATCCCCGAGTCTGCCCGCTGGCTGATCAGTCAAGGGAGAGATGATGAGGCGATGGAAATACTCGTGAAGGCGGCGAGATTCAACAAGAAAACGTTGCCCAACCCGCTCGACCTCCACGAGAACCGTCAGCGGGTACGTCGCTGCCGACAGCAGTTTTTTTTGTATTTCCTCGGTATGCAGACGATATTAACCTGATAACAACATCAAAGGAAGAATTGGACAAACTAGCAAGTGCAGTGAAGAGACACAGTGAGAGTTTCGGTATAACAATCAATGAAGCAAAGACAAATATATTGGCCCTTAATGGAATAGGCTCAGTACGGATCGACGGGACTGAGGTGGAACTTGTGCCAAAGTTCGAATATCTAAGCTCAATGATTAGTATGGAAGACATAACATCAGAAGAAATTAGAGTCAGACTATCAACAGCGAAAAGCATTGTTAAAATCTGGCCTTGTTGAAATCTGTAAAGATGATGATACAAGTATAAACTTGTAGATGAGATGTGTGCACTCCTTTGTCTGGAGCATTGCTCAGTGAGGCAGTGAGGCCTGGACACTCAACGAAGATGGTGATACAAGTATAAACTTGAAGAAGAGATGTGTGCACTCCTTTGTCTGGAGCGTTGCTCAATGAAGCAGTGAGGCCTGGACACTCAACGAAGATGATGATACAAGTATAAACTTGAAGAAGAGATGTGTGCACTCCTTTGTCTGGAGCATTGCTCAGTGTGGCAGTGAGTCCTGGACACTCAACGAAGATGATGATACAAGTATAAACTTGAAGAAGAGATGTGTGCACTACTTTATCTGGAGCATTGCTCAGTGAGGCAGTGAGGCCTGGACACTCAACGAAGATGGTGATACAAGTATAAACTTGAAGAAGAGATGTGTGCACTCCTTTGTCTGGAGCATTGCTCGGTGTGGTAGTGAGTCCTGGACACTCAACGGAGGGGATGATAAACGTATTCACGCATTCGAGATGTGGATATGGCGCAGAATGCTCAGGATAAGCTAGGCACAGATAGAGACAATCATCTAGGTCAGAGGTCAAGTAGGCGTTAAGGAAGAAGAAGGTCTGCTATGTTTCGTTAAGACAAGAAAGTTGACTGTTACAGTCATTGGAAAAGAAGACCAGAGAGTTCGGTACTTAACAGCATAGAAGGAGAACCACCAGGAATAAACAGAAGAGGCAGAAGAAAGATGGGCTGGATTGACAGTAAACATTGGGCAGAGGGTGGCTAGAAAGATTGCAAGGAGATAGCCAGGAGACGGGTAACTGAGGCTACGGCTACACAAGGAGATAGCCAGGAGACGGGTAACTGAGGCTACGGCTACACAAGGAGATAGCCAGGAGACGGGTAACTGAGGCTACGGCTACACAAGGACATAGCCAGGAGACGGGTAACTGAGGCTACGGCTACACAAGGAGATAGCCAGGAGACGGGTAACTGAGGCTACGGCTACACAAAGAGATAGCCAGAAGACGGGTAACTGATGCTACGGCTACACAAGAAGAAGAAGGTTTAACCATAAATGAAAACGTAAATTCAAATACCACAATTTACTAAAAGTAATTATTGTCAAGTGAGTTATGGTACAATTAGAAAACCTAAACTATTCCCAAATAAAAATATAACTCAAGTATAACACATTTAAGTAAAGTCAACTGTTCAGAATTATTCCTCTAGAAATGTCCGACTCTCTTTCTAGATGTATAAATAGAAGTATTATCTTCTACTTGGTTCTTTATTATAATAATAATAGTAACCCATAATTTGGTGCCGTACTTCATTCACTCCGATTTTTCCTTACTTTTTGGGTGCAACGTCATCTTCATACGTGCTTCTTTTCCTTAGACAAAGGTAAAAGACAAAACAACCAACCCTTCTCTACTGAACTTGCTCAAAACTCCGAACCTGCGAAAAATCACAATTGTTATGTGGTGGGCCTGGTGAGTTTACTTTTTTAAGTTGTTTCCGTTATGGTCTATATTTCTATTGTTACAATTACTCGGTTAATGTGCCTCTATATGGTTGTCTGATATATTTGTTTTTCTACCTGTCTAACTTTCTATTTATCCACCCAGCTATCGCACCCTTCTTAGCATCCATACACCCCTTCTTTCTGTCTGTCTCTTAGTCTGTTGGTATGTCTGTCTGTCTGTCTCTGTCTATCCGTAGGTCTATGTCTCCGTTTTTCTTTCTGCATGCCTGCCTTCCTCCCTGCCTCTCTCTCCCTCCCTCTGCCTCCCTCTCCCTCCCTCTCTCTCCCTCTTTCTCCCTCCCTCCCTACCTCTACCTCCCTCTCTCTAGCTATCACCCTCTCTCCATCCTTCTCTGTCAAACTTAGAATAATATACTGGTCTTCCTACTGAAGTAGTGCGTCGTCAACTAACCACATCGTTACACCGTCTAATGATCAAACAAAATCAAAGGATTAACGTGAACACTTCTTACTCAGGTTCGTCACAAGTATGGTCTACTACGGCCTGTCGCTGGGGGTGAATCTCATAGGCGGTAATATCTTCTTAAACTCATTCCTGTCCGGCGCCATCGAGATCCCGTGCTACATCATCGTGATTCCCATAATGAACAAGTTCGGCCGTCGGAGAACTACGATCGGCTCTCTAGTTGCCGCCGGCATCTCCTGCTTCGTCTGTATTGGGCTCTTCAACAAGCCAGGTTTGTATTACATCTTTGTACATCTCAATTCAAAGAGGAATACTTCGACGTGTAGAGAGTTATCGGGATTGGACCAGTTCCTCGATCGGACCACTGCTGTTAGTAGGGTATGTCCGTGATTCCGTTTGTTACCAACATGTACTTGTTGTTCACAAGGCGCATTTCATAGTATTATTGTTTAGTTGTATTTACATACTATATGGCACGTTGGTTGCAAAGCATAGTAAAATGCACAGCTTTTGCATGCCTTTTTGCGAGAAGTTTGTTTAACTCTAACGTTTTTCAGAATTTATCTCATAAATGCCCGGCTAATTTCGTGCGCTTGAGCCCCCATTTCAAAGCCCTGTGTCTGTTTTGTGTTGACACTTAACATATGTCTCGTTTGCATCTCGAAGTCTATCGGGTCTTAACACGTCTCTATACTGACCGTCCGTATCGTGTAGTGTTTGAAATATAAGAGTCATTCAATAAACGTTTCACGTTTCTACTCTCCACCAACATGCTGTGGTGTTTTTGTAATTAAGTCATTTAACGATCCGTTCATGTATGTAAACGGCGATATTGGCATTCAACACTGATGTGTGCTTACTAAATCATTATACGAACCTTTCAGGTTTCTACACGGCTCTAGTCGTCTTCAGCATCGTGCGATGTTTGTAAATAAGTCATTCACTGAATCTTTCAGGTCTCTACACGGCTCTAGTCGTCTTCAGCATCGTGCGATGTTTGTAAATAAGTCATTCACTGAATCTTTCAGATCTCTACACGGCTCTAGTCGTCGTCAGCATCGTGCCATGTTTGTAAATAAGTCATTCACTGAGTCTTTCAGATCTCTACACGGCTATAGTCGTCTTCAGCATCGTGCGATGTTTGTAAATAAGTAATTCACTGAATCTTTCAGGTCTCTACACGGCTCTAGTCGTCTTCAGCATCGTGCGATATTTGTAAATAAGTCATTCACTGAATCTTTCAGGTCTACACGGCTCTAGTCGTCTTCAGCATCGTGCGATGTTTGTAAATAAGTCATTCACTGAATCTTTCAGGTCTCTACACGGCTCTAGTCGTCTTCAGCATCGTGCGATGTTTGTAAATAAGTCATTCACTGAATCTTTCAGGCCTCTACACGGCTCTAGTAGTCTTCAGCATCGTGCGATGTTTGTAAATAAGTCATTCACTGAATCTTTCAGATCTCTACACGGCTCTAGTCGTCTTCAGCATCGTGCGATATTTGTAAATAAGTCATTCACCGAATCTTTCAGGTCTCTACACGGCTCTAGTCGTCTTCAGCATCGTGCGATGTTTGTAAATAAGTCATTCACCGAATCTTTCAGGTCTCTACACGGCTCTAGTCGTCTTCAGTATGTGTGGCAAGTTCTTCATTGCCGCCGCGTTCGCCGTCATCTATGTGTACTCGGCAGAACTGTTCCCTACCGTCGTCAGACAAGTCGGGGTCGGATCGTCGTCGATGTGTGCCCGCGTCAGTGGAATCATACAGCCGCAGTTCGGTCGCCTTGTAAGTAGTTCCGGTATCCCTTCTTGCTTTGCCGTTCTGTGCCCATTTCATTGTCAGTAGACGACTGTACAGAAAGACGTAAAACAGATAATGTATTTCGTAGGATTTATTCATCTGTTCCCGTTTTATAAAATTTCTGGTGGTAGGCCCTAAATATGTTGTAACAATACAAAGTAAACATGAAGTAGACCAATACAGAATAATTTAGACGTTCTTCGAAATCGAAAAATTAAGAGAAGTTGGCAATTTAATTTTGTTTGTACAAAAATAGCTTCGTATCAGTTAACCAATAAAAACCGTTGTACATTCCAGTTAACTGAGGCTGTGAGACCTCTGAAAACTGGACCTGTACACATAGGCGAATACTCGTATACTTCATTTTCAGACAATATTTTGGGGTCCGATGCCATTCCTGCTATATGGGATCACAGCCATTACTGCCAGCCTGTCGACCCTCCTGCTCCCAGAAACACTCAACAAAACCCTTCCCGACACGTTGGAAGATGGGGAAGAGTTCGGAAGGTGCTTATTCAAATACCTAAATAAATAAGTTTTTTTGATCCCATCTATATCATAGTTCCCAAAATGCATAAAACTAAAGCGTGCACAGTGTGTAGGCCTCTTCATCTAGTGTGATGACGCCAATACTGTACTTAAGCAACTTTTGTCAGCCGATTAAATAAATAACACAAGTTATGTTATGATTAAAAACTTTACACTATAGAAAGGTCGCGTTAACATCAATGTTTGCCCTGGAACTAAATGTGACGTGCTCTCTGAGAAGGATGAGATTTCAGGAACTTCCTCTATATTAATGACGTAAGAATACATGATACTAAGACCTCTTCCTCTGTCAGGAAACCGAGCAGAGAGCAAACAGACAAAGTCAATGCAAACATGGATGTCTACAAGACGGACTACGACAACAACGAACGCCTGTAACGTCCGCGCGTCGTGTACGACGATTTGCAGCAGATTGCTTCATCCTTGAATGAAATCTTCGCCAAACTCGTATTATCATAACGGCTTAGCTTTGTTTGTACGATATTAGATATAATAATTACCGGGAGGTGTTCTAGCGCGACGTTTGTTTGGAATCCTGCGTATAGACAATTGGCGTATGATGAGAACACAAGCAGCAAACCCAAGACTCTGAATGTGGCATCCATTACACATCACTCAATTCTCTTCGCTCCCACGGGAGCTTAAGGCGCCATCAAATCTCCCTCAGCCAGCAGGGTCTTGGGCGAGCAACTGAGTCCATTGCACGTCTTCCCAACCAGCATCATTTCTTCCTTCACGGTTCTTCTCCAGGTGCTCTGTAGGCTGCATCTTCTCCCAGGTCTTCTTAATCAAAACCATCTTCTTAATCAAAACCATCCTTTACGAAATTCAGAACCCACCTTCTCGTGCTTAACTTATTGACCTATTCGGCCATTCTACATTTTACGAGTAATGAGACCAAAAGCCTTGCGACAGTAATTCACGTTACAGTAAGTTAAGTTACGTTATGTATAACCGTTGCAACGGTTTTGCTTCACTTTGTTTTGAAGTTGTCCTCTCATCCAAGTCACATTGCAATGATCTGGTGAGATAACAGGCTATAATAATAGTATACTACGACATGATTTTACGTTATGTAAATAACGTCGAATAACGTCGTGATGTTTCTTCGTAAGTGTGTCTGTTCACATGTTTAAAGCATGAAGGTTTGTATTCTGTTACTTTGTGTGAAATTGATAATGAAATTCCAAGAAGTATGATTTGTAATTTACGTACTATTCTTGGTAATTAACGTTATGATGTATGTCTTCCATTATAGCTCAGCCAGAGTAATGTTGAGCGACACGCGTCAGTTCTTAAGCTGACAATTTGCAGAATTGTCCTTGCGATTTCGTTAAGACTTAGAATGATATCTCGCACCATGAAAATTCCGGCCACATTTTCACTTGAAAGTGGCCAGTTAAAGTACAATGACTGCATGTGTACATTGTTAATTATGCTAATGTATGTTTATTATGCTTATTTTATTTAGAATGGCCCATGAATTAGGCCTTTGTACTCAAGTGTAACCTGGTAATAAATAAAAAGTTTATGATCTGGACTATGGAAATCAGATTTGTCGTCACAATACAAATGCATATGAATGTGTACTGCGAATGTCGAACATGTGAACGTGCATTTAAATGCAGCTGTGAACTGTTCCGTGCATTTGCATGTGTGCCCTAAACATCTGCATGCGACACCAAACGAAATTACCCAAGCTACGAAAGGCAGCAAGATGGTATGAACCCGGGTTCTCTCGATTGGGTCCAACGTTCTAACCACTTCAGATATGGCTATGGACATCGAACCAAGCAAGCCTCTCTATCAGAAACATTAGGTGAATATATGAATAGGTCGCTTAGACTGAAATAAGAGTAATACGTGTTTAAACATGTAAATATGTTTTAAAGTTCAGCGGGAATGGGGGGAATACACTCTCAATCCCTGAGAAGATTGGCTAAAATGCAATTTGTTACACTGAATAATACACAACATGTTTACTGTCAAAGTACTTCACCACAAATCAAGAAGGAACAATGTTATGCTCTCCATACCTGTGCTGGCACCAGTAGCAATACTGTATGGTCCTTTCTGAAAAATCCCAACATTAAAAACGCGATCCGAACCCGATAATCCAGCGACAATGAGAACATTTCGTGCGCACCAAGTCAAAAAGATAGACCTATCTCATTAAATTGTCAAGGGGTGTAAGCATAGGCACATCGGTTACGCCCACAGACATGGTTACGCCACAGAGTCACTGCTCGCGGTGCATTTAATCCTTGCACCACCTATTATACATACGCTTGGTTTAGTCCATTGGTTGAAAGCGCACTTGAAACTTGTGTGCTATATTTAGTCCGCCACCCTAGCAACGAGCAACGGCGCCTGCGCTAATCGGATGGCGCCAAAGGTCTGCCGGGTTAAAACAATACCGACCGACGACAGGTTACGATTGGCAAGAGGGGGCCATTGTATTTTAATTATTAATTTTAATAAAAAAATACAGACCGTAATAAGCTACGAGCGTAATCAATGGAGGGTTAGGCGTCATGCATTGTTAAATATCGTAATTATTACGTTCAAATCTTAATAGTTGGCACCTCTGGCTTTGCTGGTGTATTCCAAGGTCGTGTTTGTTTGATTTCAAAGAAAATATTCAAAAACGACATTCATATATTTTATTGCTAAACATTTAATGTGGTAAATATCACCAAGCATAATGCCAACCTATTAATTTCAACTTTAACATACTTGCTGACATACAGCCGCAATAAGTTCTAAATTGGATATTCAACTGTACACTGTCTTCTGTCCTCGCAATAACTTGAAATTTGACCATGTTGCAATCCAAGCTGTGTTGTAGACGTAGTTCTAATATTAATGCAACTAACACAAGGCGATTGAAAACAAACAGTTTTATGGAATACAAGTTCCACAATTAAAATTTCTTCACGTTAAATTGGCAAAGACACATACACACATGAAATAAATTTTACATATTTACAACGGATATAGTAACGCAGTAATGCAGAAAACTAACTGTGCTGTAACCATCTCAACTAAAATACTAAATGATAAAATGTCTCATTTCATTTCCAGCGCAACCAATATCACAACAACTAAAAGTAAAAATCACGAATGTCTGTTTTGGATAGCTTAAAAATTTTTCTTTTTGGATTTTTTACTTTTGACTATTCACCGGATACAAGCATTGCCCAATTCGACCGAAGATAGATCAGACAAAGACAATCACTGCACTAGAGACTACTTTCCTTTCTTGTTCACCTCAGATCACACTTAGACAACTACTGCGCGGGACAAACATTCCTCGTCTTACTAGGTCATTCCATGTCAAATCAACCAATTTTCAGGAAATTAAAAAGCTTATTTCTCAGCATGCAAATTGTAATTCGGAATCTGAATTTCATAAATATAGAATTTCAGAAATGCAGCTCGTAAACTTATCAAGATTAGAGGCACCTGAAAACAGTAAAAACAACGGACGCGGGTTTTTTCGCATAATATGTCATTACAGACACAATTTGGATGTAAATACTTAGTTCTTTTTGCTCAAGTATAGCCACCTAGTCATTGCTCAAAAAGACAAAGTAAATTCTGTGAAATCAACTTTTTGACCATTGGTTGATTTCACCAGGAATGACCCACAGGCAATCGTTGACCTTAGGGTGTCACTATGTAGATGCCTCTTACCTTTGTGAGCAGTGACGCAAGAGGATCTTCTGGAAGGTAACGGTCTCTGTATGACTCCTCGGGGCCGGGCTGACACCTTCCTATGGTTCATTAGGGGCATCCTCATCCTCGTTTATACCATGACAAAACTACTAAACTTCACACAAAATTTTTTTATGCCACATTTCAGTTGTAATCAGGGTAAGTATAACACAGTGATTTTTTTGTAATTCATTAAGATATTTTACATACAGTTCTTCTGTAAGCAACATTTTAAATACAAACATTAGATGTTGCACACATCGTGTCGTGCATACGTACCATTCGACCGGGCAGAATATTCATCACCTCTGCACGGTACCAGTTGCCGTTGTCAGAGTTCTATACTCAGCTGGTCGACCTGGGGCGATGATACTAATGCATTGGCACTGCCCGCCTGGAAGAAACATGTAGGACATCAGGAAAAGATGGATAATTCTTTACTTCACCCCTTATAACGAGTGGAACTATATATTTACCCCTTCTATTATATAATGGTTGATGTCAAGATGAAGTAAGTTAGATGTTCAGTCAGATAACAGTATACACACATATACGAATACATATTTTGTATAACAGAGAACTACTACTATAGGGTAAATAACAATGAAAAGTGTATCAAACAATGGTCTGGTAGACTCCTAACAAGGCTAACAGCTAGCCCTTCTCGCAGGCACAAATTCTGCTTAATAAAATAAACTGTAGTAGCGTCCCATAACTGACAGAAAGATTAAACAAATTCTAGTCTATAAGCATGAAATTATAAGTGATTTTATATATAACACTTCCAAGAATAGAACACAATCTGCTAACACACTGTCAGAAAGTGTGAATACCTAACATTCAATAAAGTAAATATTAATTTAGGGAACAATAGACATTTGATATGGAATAGGAATGAATATGAGTCACTTTAGTGGAGAAATAGAAGCAGACCTTGCCGTACTGCTCCATCTGTGTGGTCTGCCACCTTCTCCAGTTGCTGCAGTCCTGATCCCTGGCACTGGATGTAGATGTCTCCCTGCTACGTCACACAGCGCACATACACCTCTATGGTACCGCCACGCTACAACCAACACAGTTCACATACACCTTTATCGTACCGCCACGCTACAACCAAAACAGCTCACATAAACTTATTTGGTACCTCCACGATACAACCAACATAGTTCACATACACCTCTATGGTACCGCCACGCTGCAGCCAACACAGCTCACATACACTTCCATGGTACCGTCACGTTACAACCAACACCGTTCACATACACCTCTATGGTACCGCCACGCTACAACCAACACAGCTCACATACACCTCTAGGAAACCGCCACGCTACAACCAACATGGTTCACATACACCTCAATGGTACCACCACGATACGAACAACACAGCTCGCATACAACTCTATGGTACCACTACGCTACAACTAATACAGCTCACGTACACCTGTATGGTAGCAACATGCTACAACTAACACAGCTCACATAAACCTCTATGGTACCATCAGGCTGCAACCAACACAGCTCACATACACCGCTATGGTACCGCCACGAAACGACCAACACAGCTCACATACACCTCTATAGGGCCACCACGATACGACCGGCACAGCTCACATACACCTCTATAGTACCGCCGCGCTACAACCAACACAGCTCAAATATACCCCTATCGTAGCACCACGATACGACCAACACAGCTCACATACACCTCTATGTTACCACCATGCTACAACCAACACAGCTCACATCAACTTCTATGGTACCACCAGGCTGCAACCAAAACAGCTCACATACACCTCTATGGTACCGCCACGATACGACCAACACAGCTCACATACACCTTCTGGTACCGCTACGATACGACCAGCACAGCTCACTTTCACCTCTATGGTGCCACCACGATACGACCAACGTAGCTCACATACACTTCTATGGTACCACCATGCAACAACCAACACACCTCTATGGTACCGTCACGCTACAACCAACACAGCTCACGTATAAACCTATCGTAGCACCATGATACGACAGACACAGCTCACATATACCTCTATGGTACTGCCATGACAAGACAATACACCTCTATGATACCGCTACGATACGATCAACACAACTGACATACACCCCTATGGTACCGCTACACTATAACCAACACATCTGACATACACCCCTATGGTACCGCCACGCAACAGCCAACACAGCTCACATACACCCCTATGGTACCGCCACGATATGACCAACACAGCTCACATACACCTCAATGGTACCACCACGATACGAACAACACAGCTCACATACAAGTATATGGTACCGCCACGCTACAACCAACACAGCTCACGTACACCTCTATGGTAGCACCATGCTACATCCAACACAGCTCACATAAACCTCTATGGTACCACCAGGCTGCAAACAACACAGCTCATATACACCCCTATGGTACCGCCACCATACGACCAAAACAGCTCACATACACCTCTATGATGCCACCACGATACGACCAGCACATCTCACATACACCTGTATGGTACCACCATGCAACAACCAACACACCTCTATGGTACCGCCACGCTACAACCAACACAGCTCAAATATACCCCTATCGTAGCACCATGATACGACCAACACAGCTCACATACACCTATATATTATACCACCACGACAAGATAAACATAGCTCAAATACACCTTTATGGTACCGACTCGCTACCACCAACATAGCTCAAATACACCTCTCTGGTACCGCCACGATACGACCAACTCAACTGACATACACCCCTATGGTACCGCCACGCTATAACCAACACATCTGACATACACCCCTGTGGTACCGCCACGATATGAACACCACAGCTCATATACACCTCTATTTTACCGCCACGCCACAACCAACATCGTTCACATATACCCCTATCGTACCGCCACGATACGACCAACACAGTACACACACACCTCTATGGTACCACCACACTACAACGAACACAGCTCACATACGCCTGTTTGGTACCGCCTTCCTACAACCAACACAGTCACACCTCTACGGTACTTTCACACTACAGCTAACAGTCACACCTCTATGGTACCACCACGCTATAACCAACACAGTCACACCTCTATGGTAATGTCACGCTACAACCAACAGTCATACCTCCATAGTACCACCACATTACTACCGACACAGTCACTCCGATCACGATTTAGAACGTTTTATGTCTGCCACGGTTAGACCAACACAGCTGACATACACACCTATGGTACCGCCACACTACAACCAACACAGCTGACATACACACCTATGGTACCGCCTCGATACGATCAACACAGCTCACATACACCCCAATGGAACTGCCACCCTACAACCAACACAGCGCACATAAAACTGTATGGTATCACCACGCTACAACCAACACAGCTCACATACACCTCTATGGTACCGCCTTGCTACAACACATTCACACCTGTACGGTACTGTCACACTACGACCAACAGTCACACCTCTGTGGTACCACCACGCTACAATCAACAAATTCACACCTCTGTGTTACTCTCACGCTACAACCAACAGTCACACCTCTATGGTACTGTCACGCTACAACCAACACCGTCACTCCGATCAAGATTTAGAACGTTTGATGTGATTGGTTGTTTGCCAGTCAAGTGGAACTTTTTGTCCAATATCCTCCCAACCATTAACGATGTTCCGTGGTCATTATGGAAATGTAACGCAGGTTACGGCATTACGGGAAATGCCACCGTATTACGGAAATAAAAATATCTGAATACGGAACATTAATTACACACTGCCTGTGTTATAATCTCACATAACCGTTATCCAACGCAACTCTAATTACAATGTGTAGCAAATTCAGTTGACTGTGGCAAATTCAAACTGAGAAATAGGTCAAGCCAATACCATGGAAACCGGCCGCCCGCCAGTAATTACATTGTATCCACCTGTCACTCATTATCTTTGATGTGTGTACTTACTTACTTACTTACTTACTTACTTACTTAATTACTTACTTACTTACTTACTTACTTACTTACTTACTTACTTACTTACTTACTTAGTCCTCTTCGTGCCCTGTGGCACATAAGGCATCAACAAGAGAGCGCCACTGCTACCAGTCTGCAGCCCGTTTGGTGACGGTGTTCCACGTCAGGCCGCATTCTTTCATCTCCTTCTCCACTGTTCGTCTCCATGTTTCTTCTGGGCGACCACGTCTCCTTTTACCATCTGCTGTCCAGCGTAAGGCTGTCTTGGGCAGTGCGCCAGGTGACATTCGGCACATGTGTCCAAGCCATCTCCATCTTCTCCTCTTGATCTGTGTGGCCAGGGATGTTGCGTCTGTTTTGCGGAGCAGCTCTTTATTAGTAATGGTGTTGGGCCAAAATACCCTTAGGATCTTCAGAAGACACCTGCGTTGGAAGGTCTCAAGCTTGTCTGCTAGCTTCGCTGTCAGTTTCCAGCACTCGGAGCCGTAGAGAAGTACACTGAGAACATTACTATTGTTCAGTTTAAGTTTTGTTTCAAATCTCAGTTGCTTGGATTTCCAGATGGGCTTTAGCATAGCGAAGGTCTGTTCTGCCTTTATGATTCTAGCCATGGCATCTTTTGCATAGTCTCCATCTGTTGTGATTTTGCTTTGCAGCTACGCAAAGTCCTGAACCTGTTGTTGTTGTGTTGAGCTTTAACCCGATCTGCTGCTGTTGTTGTGAGTATACTTCATGCAAAGACAAATGATGTCAGCGGGCAAAGATTGTTGAATTGAAGCCAAGGACAAGGAAACTTCCAAAAGTAAGGCAAAAGAGGCAGACTTGCTACAAAGAATACCAGAATGGCCCAAAGAGCACAACTAACAAAGTTAGCAGAGCAAAGAGCTGCTCAGGAAACAGCCCAGTATCCAACTCTCCAACTGCCAGAGCCAGTCATCAAATATGCCAAATCTAAAGGGAAGTTTGCCAAATCTAATGGGAAGGCTATGGGCAGTTGAGTATCTCAGGGTTCACAACGGTTAACAACACTAGTGGCCAAACTGAGTGGGAAGGCAAAACGCCCGTCACTGAGAACCGTAGACTTAGGAGATAGTTGCAAGCAAATCAGTGTAAAAATAAGAGAGTTCCAAAGTAAGAACTGTACCTCATATTGATAGACGGTGGGAGTGGCAGCGAGAAAGGCAACTGTGATGGCTTTTATGCGAGCAAGTGGCGAAGGATTTGATGTGAGAAGAACGAGAAGAACAAAGGATGGCCAGAAAGAGAGAGAGAGAGAGAGAGAGAAAGAGAAAGAGAGAGAGAGAGAGAGAAAGAGAGAGAGAAAGAGAGAGAGAGAGAGAGAGAGAGAAAGAGAGAGAGAGAGAGAGAGAAAGAAAAGCCAAAGAGTAGTGAAAGAAAGGGTAGAACAGGATGAACAGGACACTTTGAGGAAATCCTTAATATACCTATCCCTGATGATCCTGCAACAGATGTGGAGATAGCTTCGATTATAAATTAAATCAGTACTGACCCAACACCAAAAGCAGAAATTAGAACAGCACTAAGGAAGATGAAAAACGGGAAAGCAGGGGCATGGACGAAATTACAGCAGATGTATTAAAAGCAGACATTAATACAACATAGAAATGGCTTGTAGGCTTACTAAAACATTTTTAGAACAAGAGAAAGTGCCAAAACCATGGAAGCAGGGACTGATCATTAAAATACCGAAGAAAGGTGACCTTACAGAGTGCGGGAATTGGAGAGGAATTACTTTGACATCTGTTCCTAGTAAAGTATTCGGAAGAGTACTCATTGACAGAATAAGAGATGGAGTTAACAGCAAGTTGAACCAGCGTTAAACCAGTGTTGTTGTATGGAAGAGAAACATGGAAAATAAACGAAGGCGACAACAGAAAGTCACATATATTTTTTTCAAGTGCTTAAGACGAATCCTACAAATAAAAAACAAAGTTGAAGACAATCAGCACCGAGGTCAAGTTAAGAAGATAGAAAAGGGTTGGACATATCCTACGAATGGACAAGAACAGCAAATGTGAGAGGGCGTTGATATAGGAGCCCGAAGGTAGAAGAAAGGTTGGTCGTCCAAAGACAACGTGGCGATCAACTGTTGAAAATGAAAGACGCATACTGGGGTGGAACTGTTGGAACGAGGCCAGACGTATAGCAACTGACAGAGCGAGTTGGAGGAGATGCACTTCGACTTTATGGGCCACTGGGCCGGAAGAGGATAGGTGAGGTGAGGTGAGAACAGTGTGAAAAAGAACGGAAGCGAGTAGAACAGTGTAAAAGAAATGGAAGTGAGTAGAACAGTGTGAAAAAGAACGGAAGCGAGTAGAACAGTGTAAAAGAAATGGAAGTGAGTAGAACAGGGTGAAAAAGAACGAAAGTGAGTAGAACAGTGTAAAAGAAACGGCAGTGAGTAGAACAGTGTATAATGAACGGACGTGAGTAGAACAGAGTGAAAATTAACGGACGCGAGTAGAACAGAGCGAAAAGGAACGGAATTGAGTAGAACAGAGGGAAATAAACGGAAGTGAGTAGAACAGAGTGAAAATGAACGGAAGCGAGTAGAACAGTATGGAAAGGAACGGACGCGATTAGAACAGAGTAAAAAGGAAAGGAAGTGAGTAGAAAAGAGGGCAAAGCAACGGGTGTGAGTAGAACAGAGTGAACAGGAACGGAAGTAGAACAGGGTGAGTACAATAGATTTGGTCACGTGATGTGTGCGCTTATTCTGCCACAAAGTAACATTCCCCACCCGCGCCTGCTTTAGGGTCCTGACTAATCGTCTGTGTTTCTTAACAATGGCAGTTGTGCCCTCCGTCTCTGAGTTATTTATGCCAACGCGCACCAGAATGGACCACCCACTGTCAGGACCTAACACTTTCTCCATCCTTTCTTTGACATCATCTATTCTTAGCCACGGTAAACAAAACACCCTCACTTTTCATGTAACACCCTCTATTTCTACCTTTTTGACCTGCCATTTGCACGGCGCCATTGACAAATTCAAATTTAGTTACATTACATGATGTCTACAATGTTCTTTCGTTACTACAATATTCTTGAATGAGACTTTTCTGTGTTCAAAGGCACACTTTGTGCGGGATTGTTTAGGTGTTAAATTAAGCTTACCTATCTATACTTGCTAATTATGTTATATTAGTGTAGCAGCCAATTTCCAAAATATACCTATTATAATGTTTGTATAACGTAAAATAGTGACACCATAATAATACCACTTTGCATACCAACATCGCTTCGACCTCAATTCACTACAATGCGATAAAGTTGATATTGTGCCGATATCACTGGGAAATAGAACTCAGCAGCATGCCAAAAGCCACAGAGTTAGACAATCCTAATCGGTTTACAATTTCAAGTTGCCAACTTCACTGCTCCGAATATGACTACATATGCTTCCTAACTACATGCCCTGTGGTCTTTATTTTAAGGCTTACCCTCTAGCCATCACTGCCCCTGTTTGATCAACACAACTCGACGGGGATTGCATCTGCCAACCACCATGTTGTTTGACGATATCTTGAAAGAAATCGGCGAGTGTGGACCGTACCAGATATTGTTATACATCCTCCTGGGTCTCGATGGAATACCAACAGGCAAGATCCTGGTGAACGTGGATATCCCGAGATGTGTCCAATCTCGTAATTACATAGCTGTTATTTAAATACAATTAAGTCTTCACAAATCAATATAATTTGATACATCCTTATTATATAGTCATGATTATATATTAGGTGTTTGTACCTTTTGCGAGAGCTCTGTATTACAAGGCTAAAGATAAACTGGTAAGAAACAATACGTGAATTACCATAATAATACCAATACCAAAATAATTAATAATACTTTATAATACTAGAGAATAGAACCCAAAGGAATAGTTATAGATTTTATTTATTCCTCTGCCTGATGCTATTTATTCCTCTGTCTGATGTAACAACAAACCTAATGCTGTCCATTATTTTAGGGTTTCAAAACATGAGCATCACGCTCCTGGGCGATGACATGGATCACTGGTGCCATGTCCCCCAACTGGCCAACCTCAGTGGAGACCAGCAACGCTACATCAGTATCCCAAGCGACGAGGTCGGACGACAAACCTACAGCCAATGCTACATATATGACATCGACCACAGGAACGATGTTAATTATTAGAGAAAATGAGGAGCTTTGCAGTTGAGTGATGGAAAATAAATGTTTACCATCTGCTTTTGTTTGGGAAAACATTTGCTGACATTCAATTGTAAAGCCAGATTACCATATGTATGCATTTGGGAAAACATTTGCTGACATTCAGTTGTAAAACCAGATTACCATCTGTATTCATTTGGGAAAACATTTGCTGACATTCAGTTATAAGGCTAGATTACCTTCTGCTTTCGTTTGGGAAAACAGTTGCTGACATTCAGTTGTAAAACCAGATTACCATCTGCATTTATTTGGGAAAACATTTGCTGACATTCAGTTGTAAAGCCAGATTATCATCTACTTTCATTTGTAAAAACATTTTGCTGACATTCAGTTGTAAAGCCAGAGTGCATTAATTTGGGAGAACATTTTGCTGTCTTTCAGTTGTAAAGCCAGATTACCATCTGCTTTCATTTGGGAAAATATTTTGCTGACATTCAGTTGTAAAGCCACAGAGCAGAAAGCACAGAAGATAATGTAAGACTCTGTCGGAGAAGAAATGTGAAGTTTGTCCCAATTGCTGGTGGGATAATCTCACACTAATGGGACAAGAACGCTGGATACAAGATACAGAGAATATGATAATGGAAACTATTGTTTGACTCTATTCCTCATTGTTTACATTTCTACTGGTTTATACTAATGAAGCTTTTAATATTACAAAGTTCTCCTAACAGCACGAATGTGTTTAAAATAAGAGATCTGATTTTGGTGAACACACACTTATATGACTAAATGTGACAGTGTGATGCATGTGACAGTGTGTTGCATGCGACAGTGTGATGCACGTGATAGCGTGATGCACGTGACAATGTGATGTATGTGACAGTGTGATGCATTTGATAAAGTGATGTGTGTGATAGTTGTTATTGGTACTGAACCAAACGAATGTTGTTGTCATTATTTTTTACAATATTGACAGGCTGTTTATTTCAGAGAATTATTGGTGCCTATCCTTTGCCATTTCTTGAGTAACTGTCAATGCAAGCTCTTCAGCCAGCACAGTACTCGCACTATACGAGTGGACCCTTTGGTTTTTATTTCTGCTCAGTGGATGATGGACATGATGCCCATTATAATGATCTTGTATGCCTTGTAAGTAGCATTGGATGATGACCATGACACCTGTCATAATGATCTCGTACGCCTTGTAAGGGACACCGACTGATGTGTGTGCATATGTGTGCGTGCGTGTGTGCATGCGTGAGTGTGTGTGTATGTGTGCGTGTCCATGTTTCTGCATTTAAATGCGCTAGTGTTGATGTTCCGGGCCCAGTTTCAACCCGGAGACAGCCCGCTGGTTGATCAGTCAAGGATGAAACGAGGAGGCAACGCTAGTGTTGAAGACGATGTCGCGATTCAACAGACGCAAGCTTCCATGTTCCCTCAATCTTGAAGAGAACCGCGTGCAGGTGCAACGCAACTGTCCCATTCCTGCATCAATTCGTGATAACTAAAACAGGAAACATAACATACAGGTACTTATGAATAATTATGTGTCCACTGATTTTGTAAATACCACAAGTGTGCACACTATTGCTTAGTATAAATATATTTCTAAGGTAAACTGGGGTAAGCCGTGTATGAAGCTATACATTACTATCGCAGTGAAATACCGTACGCGAACATCGATTGGTAGCCATCCTAGAGTACCAAATAGTGTCACTGTTGAAACATGTCGTCTGTCTTTCACATTCAGAATTATACGTGCATACAGCTTCATCATCTTACCAACATTCGTAAGCAAACTTCCCCATATCAAGCACCCGTAGTCAAACACTGGTTGTACCATCCCTTTAAAATACTGCTTCCATGCATGTAGTGGCATTAGTCGTTTCAAGTCGTTGAATATGTACAGTGGGCTAAGCACACGTAGTCAATCATCAGTTGTACCTTCCATGTAAAATACTGCTTCCGCGCATGTAGTGGCATTAGTCGTTTCACGTCATTGAACAAGATTTAACAAGAGATTTAACAAGATTTGCCATCCAAGCCAAAGGCCCATATGGCAAGTGGACAAGGAAGCCATTGGCTTATCGAGAGTCCAACAATATTCATCTACTTATAACCCGCCCTCCTAAGATATGTGTCAACCTTGTTTTTAAACATATTCACGCTGCTAGCAGTTACACAATCTGTAGACAATTTGTTCCATTCATTTATTGTCCTCTGTGAGAACGAGTGCTTCCTGATGTCCAATCTACATTGATCCTTTACTAATTTTACCTCATGTCCTCTAGTTCTGCTATCCTTCTTGAGTGAGAAAAACATATTTCTATCAATATTTTCATACCCATTCAATATCTTAAAAACTTCAATCTGATCTCCTCTTAACCTCCTTGTCTCTAGAGTTGTTAAACCACATTCTTTCAGGCGTTCTTCATAACTAAGGTCTCTCAGTTCTGGAATCATTTTAGTTGCTCTCCTTTGTATGCGTTCAAGCGTATCTATATCCTTCTTACGATATGGTCTCCATGCTTGTATACAGTATTCTAAATGAGGTCTAACTATTGCTTTATAAAGAGGTATAATTAACTTTTTTCCCTTGTATGTTATGTTTCTTCTAATCAATCCAAGAATTTGATTACCCTTTGAAGCTGCAATACCACACTGCTCTGAAACTTTCATATCAGCGCTTATTGTAACTCCTAAGTCCTTTTCTTTTACAGTAGTACCCAGAACAGTATCTCCCATTTTATAGTTTACATTCAAGTTCCCATGTCCTGTATGTAGGCATTTACATTTCCCAAAATTGAACAACATCTGCCATTTCTCAGACCATTTCACTAATCTGTCTAGATCGTTTTGTAAATGTTGTTTATCACCATCAGTATTAACCTTTCTAAACAGTTTTGTGTCATCCGCAAATTTCAGTACGTTACTTGTTATACTGTCGTCCAAGTCATTGATATAAATTAAGAATAATATAGGTCCTAATACTGATCCTTGAGGTACCCCACTCAAAACCGATTTCCAATTTGAAACTTCTCCATCTACTACAACTCGTTGTCTTCTGTCAGTCAGCCATTGTTCTATCCAGTCAGTTATGCTATCCCCGATACCATGGGCTTTTAATTTAAGTAGTAATCTTTGATGTGGCACTTTGTCAAAAGCTTTCTGAAAATCTAAGTAGATAATATCTACTGGCGATCCCACGTCTATCCACTTAGTGATTTCTTCCAAAAAACATAACATATTTGTTAAGCATGACCTCGCTTTAAGGAATCCATGTTGAGATGAATTTAATAATTTATGCTTAACGAGGAAGTCCACCATATGGTCTTTAATTAACCTTTCTAATAATTTACAAATCACTGACGTTAAACTCACTGGTCTGTAATTCTCTGACTTATTTCTCGAACCCTTTTTAAATAATGGTATGATGTTTGCTTCTTTCCATTCAAACGGAACAACTCCCTCTTTTAATGACAAGTTGAATACTCTTGCAAGTGGTATACTGATTTGTTCTACTGTTTCCATTAGTAATTTTGGAGGAATCCCATCCACTCCCGGTGATTTGTTATCCTTCATTGCCTTTATTTTCTTAGCTACCAATTCTGGAGTTACAACTAACGGACCTAAATAGTCAGATTTAGCCCCCTGAAATTTAGCATCAGCAACTGGTAATGAACTAATATCTTCTTTGGTAAACACTGAACTGAAGTAACCATTTAGGTCTTCCGCCATTAAAAACCCCTGTGATATTATATTTCCAGCACTGTCTTCTAGAGGTCCAACCTTGTCTTGTACGTTTTGTTTACTCCTGACATATGCATAAAAACTCTTGCTGTCATTTTTTATGTTACATGCTAGTTTTTGCTCATAGCTTCTTTTAGATTGTCTGATTTCAGTTGTAGCTGCTTAGAGTGCATCTTTGTAATTTGCATAGTCTTCTTCCTTTCTGGTATGCCTATAAACCCTCCACATAGTTTATTTTAACACTATTTTTCTAATAGCCTCTTTTGACAAATGTTTCTTTCTACATCGTTTTCCTTGTTTTTGGAAGGGAACAAATTTATCGACGATACTCTCAATTTCATATTTTATTTACTTTCTGATTTTACATTGATGTCAAAATGTATTTGATTATGGTCACTGTTACACAATGGTTCAAGTATTTTTACACTGTCCATTAATTCTTTTTGTGATGACAAAACTATATCTAATACATTTTCTCCCCTGGTCGGTTCTAGCACGTGCTGAGTAAGAAATTAAAGTTATCCTGGATTAAAAATATAAATTGTTGGTCCTCACTCCCTGTGCTCTCTAGAGAATTCCATTGTATGTATCTATGGTTAAAATCTCCCATTATGATACTTTCACCTTTACTAACTTCCTTTATTGCGTTTTTTGTTTTTGTGTTATCCTCTTCGTTTATGTTTGGACTTCGGTAAACTAATCCAATAGTTAATTTTGAATTTCCTGAAACAATTTTGCACCAAACAGCTTCATCGCAATCTGCTTCCCTTTCTAGTTTTATTTCATAAGCCTGAATAGATTATTTAACAAATAAAATAACTCCCCCTCCCCTTCTTTTTGTTCGATCTTTCCTAAACATAACGTATCCTGTCAGTCCTAATTCAGCACCTGTTATGTCTATGTTGGCCCATCATTCAGTTATACCAATTATGTGAGGGTCAATATCTTCTACTATAATGTTTAATTCGTTTTTCTTATTTACTATGCTCCTTGCATTTAAACATACTCATATATAACCTGTTTCAGAGAGGTGGGCTAAGCACCCGTAGTCAATCATCAGTTGTACCATCCCTGTAAAATACTGCTTCCGTGCATGTAATGGCATTAGTCTTTCGCGTCATTGAACATGTTCAGTGGGCTAAGCAGCTTAGAACATAACTGTGTAATCCCCGTTTTGGTGTACACTGTTTTATATACGTAGGAATATTCAGAACATCGTGTGTACACAGGGTCTTGAAAAGTGCCTTGAAAGTCTTGAAAAGCCTTGCATTTCATTGGTCCTAATTCAAGGCCTTGAAATCATTGAATTTTGCCAAGTAGTCTTGAAAAGTCTTGAATTTTATTTTTGTGATTTAAAATTATTATTGACGCATTTTTGGTGCTGAGTAACAGCCGGCGGCGGGCGTCAGATGGCAAGTCTGAGCGGCGACGTCATTATTGGCGCGTCAGAAAGCCAGCGTTTAAAATAACTTGTGTGCTTATTGGGCAATCAGCGGTTCCACGAACTACATGTACTCATAATGGCGCCATTATTTGCGTTTGTTGGTCGAGTGGAATGTGATCCGATGGGCAAGGCAGTTGGCTTGAAAAGCAGCCTATCGTTCTGGACTGGAGCATAACTCGAAGGATGTTTTCTCTGCACATTGCCGGGCTTGTAAGCGTGTGTTCGACGTTAAGACGACGGCAAGCTGTGCTGGGTCTGACAAGCTGTTTCAACTGATGTTTCCGGGCAGCAGCATCGCTCAATCTTTCTCATGTGGGGAAAAGAGGTGTGCTTATGTAATCTGCTACAGTCTGGCACCATATTTCAAGCATCAGCTACAGGATCAAGTGCCTACGATAGACCGCTTTGTCATCCTGTTCGACGAAAGCCACAACGACTACACACACACAACTAACAGATGGACATCCACATTCGCTTCTATGACGAGATCCAATGCTGTCCACACACGCTACATGACAAGAGCTTTTCTTGGCCATGCAACTGCTGCTATCATGGCCTATGCATTCTTGGATGTGTGCAGAGGTGTCGACCTCAATCGAATGCTGCAGCTACTCAAGTATGTGATGACCCGACATCTGGCCTGTCTGGAACCACGAATGATGGCCAGCGACTCGCATGGATGCGTCTCAACTCTCAAGCTTTCGTCGCGTCTTGCACAAGTTTGCTGACCTGCATCAAGTGAAGCTGTGGCCTGTCACCAAGAAGCTGCTGATTCTATCGCACGGACAGGCCACAATAGAGCGAGGATTTTCCATCAACAACCACCTTGTTTTGGAAAATCTACAAGAGGTATCGGTGGTATCGCAACGAGTTTTCTATGATGCAATCGCGACAGCTGGAGGGTCACCAAGTCAATGCTGTCGTATGCACAAGGAGTGAGACAGCGCTACGTGGCATACCTGGAAGCTGAGAAACAGAAGTAGACATCAATTGACTCAGACTGCAATGCCAAGCGAAAACTGGAAGCCGATAAACATGATAAACGAGAGGCCAAGAAGCGACGACTGGACAACGACATTGCTGCCCTTATGAAATCATCTGATGAACTGGCAGACAGTGCAGAGGCAACGGGCGACTTGACGCTGCCTTCGCAGTCCAGTGCCCTCAGGAAGAGTGCGGCTACCAAACGCCAGGCACTGAAAGACCTTAGAACTTGGACGAGATGATACTCACACAGACGTAAACGTAAAATGCAAAACAGTGAATGAACTCTAAATATAGATGTAATGTAAACGCAAAGTACGAACTCTAATCAGTAATTGTGGTCAATCAGTGGATGTGACGACACTCAGACGTATGTAAATGTCAAACTGTGAATGGATGTGGACGTGATGTGAACAGTCACAAAGCAGCGAAATAATTGTCTTGAAAAGTTTTGAATAGTCTTGAATTTCATATCTTCAAATGTGTACGGACCCTGTGTACATGTTCCATTTAGCTAGAGTCCACTGTAACTCTAAGTGATATATTAACCAGGACATTTAGCGAGATTCCACTGTAACTCTTAGTGATATATTAACCAGGACATTTAGCGAAAGATCACTGTAACTCTGTAAGTGATATATTCTCCAAAACATTTAGCGGGAGTGCACTCTAACTCTAAGTGGTATATTAACAAGGGACATTTTGCGAGAGTCCACAGTAACTCTGTAAGAGATATATTAACCAGGGCATTTAGTGAAAGTCCACTGTAACTGTAAGTGATATATTAGCCAGGACATTAAGTTAGAGTCCACTGTAACTCTGTAAGAGATATATTAACCAGGGCATTTAGCGAAGTCCACTGTAACTCTAAGTGATATTAGCGAGAATCCACTGTAATTCTGTAAGTGATATATTGACCAAGACATTTAGCGAAAGTCCACTGTAACTCTGTAAGTGATATATTAACCAGGACATTTAGCGAGAGGCCACTGTAACCAAGTGATATATTCACCAAAACATTTAGCGAAAGTCCACTGTAACTCTGTAAGTGATATATTAACTAGGACATTTAGCGAGAGTCCACTGTAACTCTGTAAGTTATATATTCACCGAGACATTTAGCGAGAGTCCACTGTAACTCTGTAAGTGATATATTAACCAGGACATTTAGCGAGAGTCCACTGTAAC
>SDWI01001448.1:109836-125877 GCA_009193005.1 Lamellibrachia luymesi | reverse complement strand
CACACACACACACACACACCAAGGATGTTTAGTGGTTTAACGCCGCCAAAGGGTAATCGTCTTATTCCTCTGAGTTTTCGCAACGTTGTCCACCATCATACTTGGATGTCATTGATAGCCATCACGGTCATATGTGATTTTCTTACGTTTTATCCCTTGATCGATCGGCTGTCAACCACCCATACATATTCATGTTCGCTTGAATCACCAGTCAGTTGTTGTACGCGTATCTGGTTGAACCTGTCGGACCCGTTTGTTTTCCTGTTACTTTTTTCTGCGTACATTTTGTTTAAGTGATTCCGTTTTTTTTGCAGAAATTACAAGTCTCTCCTTCTGTACGACACACTCCATCAATGTGGTAATCAAAGACTGGCTGGTTGTTGCAGACGACTCGCTAGGTCCAGTGGTCTATGTTTAATTTAGCGTCCTTTCATGTATTCCCGTGCATGGTTTCTCGAACTTCCTGGTTTTGGTTAGCGGGCATATTTTGATTTGCTGACCCTGTTCAAAGTTTCAGGGCGAATGGCCTTACTCTGCAAACTTGCATTTTCTGCTGCTCTGCATGTGTCGATTGTTGACTCCAAATATATGTTGCGCTCCTTCAAGGGTGCTTCCTGGATATCACTATATTGCGTAGCGAGGACGCTTCTATCGACCGTGTGACGTAGCAATGCAACCTCATAATCGGCCGGTTGTATCCTAAGTTGGGTGATCTTGGCGTAATTATTCCATTTTTGCTTGAACAGCTTTCAGTTTTTGGCAGTATTTGACTCAAGATCCACCGGTACCGACGGTTGTATATCAAGTTCGGGCGGCAGCGGTTCTGGGGGAATCTTGATTGTCATTAGACATCTCAGGCTGTTGGCATATGTGTGCGTAGAGACTGTGGAACAGAGAATGTACCTTATACAAACTGAGAAATGTGTGGTCATATTAGCAATGTGCTAATCTTTGAGTGTTTAGTTTTTGTTCGAGGCATCGCGACCGACGTGGGTGATGTTATGGATATCATGAATATCAAGGCGATATTGCGGGTGCAATAGTAACTTGACTATCAAATGTGAATGAGTTCATATACCATCCTCGTCGCCTTTTGTAAAGTTGTAATGACCAAAACACGTTGGCTTTAGTTTACAACTTGTGATCGAACGAATAAACAGTCAACAGTCAAGCGGGTAACACAGTCGACCGTTAGCCATTACCGTAATCGGCCGAACGCTGCAATTGTAACTAAAGCGATTTTCCAAATAGGTGGCAACGATGTGAACAATCCCTGTTGTCAACCTGAACAGCTAGCTAGGGACATTCTCCACATCGCACGGCAGTTTATACGGGACAAAGGTGTAACAAAAGTAGCCATTTGTCAGCTGTGCCACCGGTATCCCCCCACCCCCCATATCATCGTTCACGCAGTAGAGCTGCTGATAGACACCCTCTTCGTCCTGATTACAACGGGTTGATGGATGAAGCAAACGCGGAATTAAGGCGCTTAATTGCAGTAGAGCTGCTGTTAGACGTCCTGGGTATAACGGGTTTATGGATCAAGTGAACGCGGAATTAAGGTTTCTCCTGTGTGCATCTTTCTCCGACAGGCGACCGTTTGTTCTACAGGTCTGACCTCGGCGCAGCTGTTTTTAAGTAAACATTGAATCAATGCCACGGAGTGATTTGTCCGTGTCAATGGCGCCGGTGACTTTGTTGTGCTTCCGTTTTCCCCTTTTCGTTATCTATAAGGTTTGACTGTATCTATTATCTTAGTTGATACACATAACAGATTGTTGCGAGGGTGAAGCTTATGCTAGTTATTGAGCACAGCTCCGAGCGACTGCACCACATTTCTGGATTATATTTTATGTTTATAACTGGCTTACGTTCGGATTGTCGTCCAGTTATATGTAATTGTTAAGTAATTTCCAGTTCTATATTTATCGAATGGCTATCTCAAGTTGTAGAGATTCTGGATTCTACTTTGCTATGGCAGTGGGCAGGTCCAATGGACCTGTACGGGATGGAATAAGACGCATAATTTATGCAAATAGCTGTGACGTCATAGGTCACGTGACGGCTCTCGATCAATCAGAATGAGTCCCTGTGGCGCCCCCTGGTGGTGAAACTGCTCTCGACCAATCATATGCTTACCCAAAATATGTACATTTGAGCGATAATAGGGGATTATACGGGTGTGCCCCTAGCGGCAAAAAGCGCACGACCAATCAGAACGCTCCATTTCAAATTTCAACCAATCAGAAGCTTACCCAAAATCTGCACATTTTTAAGCCTTCAGATGCCCCCATATACTACTAGTGTGCATTTGCTCGGTCTATTAAAAACTTGACATACAAATAAATCATGTTTTAATGGTTAATCAGACAACAATAGCATAATAACACGTCTTATTGTTGTGATGGCATGTAAAAAACATGCCTAAGCGTACGTACATTCACGAGATTAATTACGCACAATCGAGTCTTTGGATGAAGTTACATTTTCTTTCGTTCAATTATATCATATACCAACGTATTAGTTTCCACTTGACATAACAAGAGCGTGCAGACAGTGTATTTGTTTAATGAGTATGTAATTACCTATTGTTAAAGAGGAAAGTGTAATATTCCAAACCCCCCCAAAATACAATTATTCGCTGATATTAACATTACCGTTCAACCTGTCGTCATGCACAGTTGTAATAACGACATGCGTTCAATCTTCTAGATAAGTTGGGTTGAGCTTTACACGAAGCTTCAAATCATTTAGTCAACTGGTTAGGTAAGCAACACCATTGGGACAGTTTGTTATATGAGATGACTGGGCTGGCAATTTAACCAGCATTACTTTTCTCTCATCCTCTGCGTCTCCGTCTCCATGTCCCTCTCCGTCCACCTTTCTCTTTTCCTCTCGATCTTGTTCACGATCTTTCACACCTTTCCCCTCTAACCCCTCCCCTTCCTTCTTCTCCGTCCAGCTCTTTCTTGGCTGAAGTACTGTAGTACTAACATCATAAATTGGAATATCGGAAGGTTTAAAATGTAATAACCACATCAATCTATTTATTTTTGTTACGTTATTTAACTTATGTATTAACATCTCTAAGATGTCATCAAATGTCCACATTTGATCCCGGATTCCTACGTATACATCCTATGATTATATGTTTTTCTCTATGTCATTTCAGCTCAACTACAACGCCTTCCGCAATGTTGTTCACTACTGATGACTTTATATAAACTTGAAACCAAATTGCGACTCTGTATAGTATGGACGGTCTACATTAATTGTATTTGAATCGTTTTAAACAGGATTGACATAATTATCATAATCATTGTGTGAACATTATCTCTCTCTCTCCCTCCCTCCCTCCCTCCCTCCCTCCCTCCCTCCCTCCCTCCCTCCCTCCCTCCCTCCCTCCCTCCCTCCCTCCCTCCCTCCCTCCCTCCCTCCCTCCCTCCCTCCCTCCCTCCCTCCCTCCCTCCCTCCCTCCCTCCCTCCCTCCCTCCCTCCCTCCCTCCCTCCCTCCCTCCCTCCCTCCCTCCCTCCCTCCCTCCCTCCCTCCCTCCCTCCCTCCCTCCCTCCCTCCCTCCCTCCCTCCCTCCCTCCCTCCCTCCCTCCCTCCCTCCCTCCCTCCCTCCCTCCCTCCCTCCCTCCCTCCCTCCCTCCCTCCCTCCCTCCCTCCCTCCCTCCCTCCCTCCCTCCCTCCCTCCCTCCCTCCCTCCCTCCCTCTCTCTCTCTCTCTCTCTCCCTCCCCAGATATGACTTTTTTCACGAGAGATGGGCTTCATCTGACAGAGAAGGGTGCTGCAGTTCCTGTCCACACCCACTTTATAATTTCTTCCAAAAAACATAAGAGATTGGTTGGGTATGACCTTGATTTTAGGAGGCCATTTTAATATGTATTTAGTAATTTATGGTTTACAAGAATGCCTCCATGTGATATCTAATTAATTTGTGTCGAATAATCTACCTCTCTGACTTATTCCTCGATCCCAAACAACGGCGAAATATTTGCTTCTATCCAATCTGAAGGCACCCTTCCTTATTCTAGAGACAAGTTAAACACTTTTTATAAGTGGTCTACCAATTTGCTCTACAATTTCCTTGAGTTAAATAGGTAAGTTCTTATATAGCGTTGTATCCAGTTATTATGACTGCTCAAGGCGCTTTACACTTCACCCCCTGGCAGAAATTTTCATTCCAAGGCCATCTCAAATTATCTGGGAAGCATTCAGCCATGCTACAATTGCGCGAATACAATTCACTACATTTCCGCCACTATATGTATAACCAGGTACACATTCATACAGCTGAGTGAATTATGGCAACGTGGGGTGATCAAACTTGCAAAAGGTTCGAAACGATCGCAGTGGGCTTTGAAACCGGTTTCTCTTGTTTGAGAGTCCGGCCTTCTAACCGGTATGCCATAGACCCCACTCATGCAGTGTTGGTGGTATCCCATCAACTCCATGTGATGTATTAGTTCCCTCTTCTGAATGTTCAGCATTCTGTTGCTGCCTTGTTCTTCGGCAAGTTATTCCAATGTATAAATATATTCTCTTTTCTTTATTTTTGCCTTTGTTGAAGTTCCTCCTCCATTGTTTTTATATTTATATATATATATATTTTTTCTCACTACATGTACCTCTATTGTTCATCATGTGTGTATATGTATGTTTTTTGTTTTCACCCGTATGTATTTATAATATTATGGGCTCTTGCCTTGCCTAAAATAAAACATTATTATTATTATTAAATGTATTCCATGTTTTACTTTTATATTAAAATGTATATGTTCATTGGAACCCAAAGGTTCATGTACTTTAACATTGGTAATTAATTAATGTTGAATTAAATCCAACACATTCCCACATCTGGTTGGTTCCAAGACATATTTAGAAGGAAGCAATGATGTGTTACAAGTAGAATACGATGGTCGTCATCCCCAGCTCTCTCAATTGATTTCCATTGTATATGACTATGGTGAAAATCACCCATTACAACACATTCCCCCTTACTCACCTCCTTTATTGCCTTCTGTGGATGTTGTCTACTTAGATATTCGAAAACTCGATAAAGTGCCACAGCAGAGATTGTTACTTAAACTATGCGATAAATAATGTAAAACGGGCGATTGTGTACTAGGTAGAACCATACCAGGACTTAGGAATAACATTTAGTGATAGCAGGAACATTTCAAAACGTAATCAAATTAGCGAGCTCGGTAACGTATCTGTTGATCGATCCGAAACAGGAAACACTGTAAGACCTGCGACTGCGCAGGACCATCTTTCCGGACGACGCCGTTCGGTACAACTACCTGACGAAGACATAAAAGAACAGTCCAGGCACTCGAGTCTGCATTTACGAGATGTGGGAGTGCGTGAAAAGACACGTGTTGTGTATTGAGATGCTCGCGAGAAACAAGAACGCGAAATAGAAGAAAGGCATTATGCCAGCGAATACAACGATTTGATATGTAGTATCGCCGAGTGGGCGTATTACATTTTAAAATGTAACGTTCGATTGACGCCGAGACAGAAGGCAAAGGTACAGAAAGCGGCTAATAACATTTGCGAAGAAAGGAAAGGGTGTGGCGTGTCAGAGAGCGATCATATAAACCGGTGGTTTCCTGCCGGCATTACTAGTTCCGTTAGCGACTTCGGTCCTTCTCCCGTTGCTCCACAAGTTGCTACAGTAGATGGAGCACACCTTGAAAATGGCCTTGGTGCACCCGCGGCTGTTGGAAGCCCTCCAACCGCAGCCGTCTACATACACGGTCGGAAAGATAATTCACGCAACAACCGACACGAGTGACTGTGGTGAAAAAAGGGGCGAAGTAAAAAGAAACGTGCCGCTGGAGAAGCAGGGGAAACGGAAGCGGCGGGGTCGGCAGCTGTAGATCGTGTAGAAGCCGATATCGCCGAAAGCGTTCCAAAAACCCTGAGAAAGAAAGCCAAGCGAATCCTTGTTGTCAACCTGAATAGATAGCTACGGATAATCACATAGCACGGCAGTTTATACGGCACGATAGTGTAAAAAAATTCGTCATTTGTGAACTGTGCCACCGCTCCCCCATTCCCCATATCGGCGTCCACGCAGTAGAGCTGTTGTTTGACACCACCTTCATCCTGGGTACAACGGGTTGATGGATCAAGTGAACGCGAAATTAAGGCGCTCAATTGCCTTTTTCCTAAAAATAATTTCTTGAAGAATCGCGGTATGCTTTTCGACTATCAGTCTCTGGTAAGCGACGACGGTGTGCATCTTTCTCACCTAGGCGACCGTTTGTTCTACAGGTCTGACCGCGGCGCTGCTGTTTTTAAGTAAGCATTGAATCAATGCGACGGAGTGATTTGTACGTGTGAATGGCGCCGATGACTTTGTTGTGCTTCCGTTTTTTTAACTTTTCGTTATCTATGAGCTTTGACTTTATCTATTGTCTTAGTTGATACACATTTCAGACTCTTGCGAGAGGGGAGCTCATGTTAGTTATGGGACAAAGCTCCGAGTGACTGCACCGCATTTCCGGATTATTTGTTATGTTTATGACTTGTTTATGTTCGGATTATGCATAATTGTTAAGTAGTTTCCAGTTTGATATTTATCGACTGGCAATCTCAAGTTGTATAGATACTGAATTCTACTTTATGATGGCAGTCATGATATGCGTGGATTCGTTCACTGATATTTAATTGTATCACAAGTTGGCTGATATTGGATTCTTGTTCAAATATATGAATAACTTTTAAGTAGTTTCCAGTTCGATATTATCGAGTTTTAGTCGCACGTCATAGAGATACTGATTCTTTATATTATTTTAGCACACGTATCCATGGTTCTATACATTGATTTGATTTCATCGCATGTCGGTTATGTATTGAATTTGCACTAATTGTTTGATATACAGCTATTATATTGTGGTTGCACTAATATGTGCAGGCATAGTCTTCCAAAGCACAACAATGTTGCAGTTCTGTGTTGTATGGAGCTCATACAATTGTGCAGTCAAATAATATTATGTACCTTCTTCCATGTATAAGTATTGTTCTCAAATTACAGTATATTTATTTAGCTGACACTATTGCTGCGGTTTATTTGAAAATGTTGCAGATGCCTCCTATAAAGCAGGGAAGCTGCCTCGTAGAGCAGCGTGTGTAATTATTTCTGAAGAACCCGTAGCATCTGCTTCGACGTCCGCTTCCAGCGCAGAGGCGATTGCTGCTGCGGTCATGCTTCAGTCACCTGGAGCGGTCGGGGCGCCTACTGCCAGCATCGACAGAGACAATGCTGCCACCACGTGCAGAGACGCTGTCAACGATGCGACCTGCCCGAGCGAGCCGACTACCCGTGTCGACATCTCATCTGTCTGTGCCAATGCCGTCGACCAACCCCACTGTCCCGCTAATGCCGTCGACCGCTGTGATAGTGACGTGGACGCTCGGTGATCGGAAAAGCCAGACAGATAGCTCCTTGGTTAGATACCATTCCAGCATTAATACCAGCTCCAGAAGCCATATATGATGCTAGTATAGAGCACCAACTAATCAGAGCATCATTAGCACCAACGACCCGTGCGTCTAATAGGCGTGGTGTCAACATGTTGCGCAAGTCGGTCTAACATGGCACTAGGACCTTCCATGACTCACGCAGTAATCTTACAGGATTCTTTACACACATGTTCGCAGCAAAGTATGCTTCCTTGACTATCTTATCAACTTTGCCAGCTATATCGCACAGCCACAAAATAGTTGGCTGACCTAGCAGGTAACTTCTACATTAAGAAATTGCTAGTATAAATATAAATAATCAAATACAATTGATTTGAGGCGGAGAATTGATCTGCAAATGCTAGGTCAACTTGTCAGCGCGACTAAAGCAGTAATTCCTCTCAAATTCTACAAATTAGAACAAGTAACACAAAGGAATGATTTAGAGATTGTGCCAGGGCACAATGGCCTGAACAAAACCTCTCTACTACTCACGATTAGGCATCCAAAACACGAGAGATTAGCAGGCCCATTGTGCTCGAAATAACTCCCAAGTTCACGAACTGCCCCGTGGCATACATATGTCGTTATTTACACATTCATATCGGTTTTTATCTTCTCCGACAAGAGCTTTATGTCAAGAACATATTTCGCATTTCAACTGGCAGCATGTCTTTCACACGCAGGTTGCGACCCTGGTCTTAATAAGTGCCGCTCATTTCGCATAGGTGCCGCAACTACTGCCGCGACATGGGGATTATTGATAGGCAGATTCAAATTATGGGCAGATGGAAATCTGCTGCCTTTAGGCGCTACATTCTCATTATAAATATGTTCAGAACTAGTCACTATGCTGGTGCTGCTGTCTGCCTTTGATACATATATCTGTACTCCTCGGACATCATCGTGTGTTCTGGTTTGGCTTGCTCAGCCTGGTCTTGGACTCGGACTGGTCCACCGATATCGAATACTGTAGACATGCATGTATTTCATGTACAGATGTTTGTTTGGTATATGTGTGCATGCATTGGGTAGGATTCACGAGGAACCGACTAAAAACTGGTCATGGACATAACAATTCGCGCTCCTTTACTGTACATTTGAGCATTGAGAGGGTTGAGAAAGTAACAACAGGGAAGGAGACGCGTGACAGTTGTGAAGTAAGCAGGAGGAAATTGGACATGGACAAAGATTCGCCTGTCCGGTTATGTCATAGCTGTCAAAAAAAGTGGTTTATGAGAAGAGTATGGATTTATCTGCTGCCCCTTTGTTCAGTAGCGTACGATAGTCTGAACAAATAGTGCTGCCACATAACGAACGACAGTAAGTGCTATTTACATAATGCAAATGTGCCACCTGGTGACTAAGGTATAGCTACTTGAGTGAATTGAAACCATTACATTTGAGCGTAATTCCTTCGGTTAAGGTGGTCAAATGTAATATGCATAGAACCGGGTTTGTGTGAAGGATACAATGTTATCATTGTGAGTCGCATTTAATGAAAGTATAACAATTGTAATACATGAACAAGCAAGGTGCGACAAACGAATTCATGCCTCTGACAGGTGCCAGACTGCTCGGAATACTCGTTTTATTAATATAACGCATTTAGTTGTAGGAAATGAATGACGCAATTAATAGCGTTGTTACCATATCAATGCAGATTATCGGGTGATATTAAATATATAAGAAATAGGTGTAATTTGAGTTTGTTTTGGGTATCTTAAGATTGTTTGTTGGTTATGTAATGTGGCTAATCTAGAACTGACGTGTTTATATAGGGCCTAACCCAGAAATCATATGAACATGATGTCGCATTCCTAGGGATGGTTTAGATTGCAGTAAGCTCTGCTCTTGGCTAGATAGACTTCCGGCTCAATATGGCCGCCGTAGTATTTAACGAATGTGCACGAATTTAGAAGCAGACGATTAATTAGTGCGGTGCTACAAAGTTGCGTAGAATCCATGTCTCCCAGACATGGGCTAAAGACGACTAATTGATTTATTCTTGTGATTGTAACTTCATCGTAAAATGACTCGATCCAACCTTGTGTACATAGGTTGTGATTGTTACTACAAGAGTTAACCACTATTCATAACATATACTAATGTCTTCGACTTACGTATGCAAGTCGTCATTCTTCTCCGTCGAGACGACTTAAAATCAACCTAACTTCACTTGAAGGAGCGTCAAGCCTTGCATGTGACGCCGGTATATGTCGCCATATACACACACATTATCTGGGCGTGAACCACGAATGGGTGAGTTCACATTCGTTGTATTAATGTTCAGCAATGCCACGCGCGACATCTTCTCGACCGCTATCATCACGCCTGACTGCATACGTATCACGCCGTCACGTCCACTGCAGCACGCCTGGCTGCATACGTGTCACGCCGTCATGTCCGTGTCATCTCGTGCGACTGCTCCGATTGACGCCCTGTCGATTATCACCACGTTCGTTGTTGCCTCGCTTGGCGGACAAAACCGATCCGATCCGACAGTAAGGTTGGGATCATGTATTGAGGTACTGCAGTGGAACACACCCCGGTATATTCTCAACGTGTTGCTATATAAATACATTCTTCCGTGGATTCCCGGAACTGTGGCATTTCGTTGACATATCAAAATGTGATACGAACTGCGCCCTGATACAAGGTTCGCACTGTGAAGTGGGAGCTGTCAACTGTGTGATTTATACGCCATGATGTGTTTACGTTATTTTGGTTAATTTTAAATAAACGTGATTCCAATTGGATTCTCCATTAATATCCACGGTTCTATGATGTGTTTATGTTCCACCCTACATTGATGTGTTTATGTTCCACCCTACATTGATGTGTTTATGTTCCACCCTACATTGATGTGTTTATGTTCCACCCTACATTGTTGTGTTTATGTTCCACCCTACAATGATGTGTTTATGGTCCACCCTACATTGATGTGTTTATGTTCCACCCTACATTGATGTGTTTATGTTCCACCCTACATTGATGTGTTTATGTTCCACCCTACATTGATGTGTTTATGTTCCACCCTTCATTGTTGCGCCTTAGCTTTTTACACGAGCTAGTTACTTTGTTCTCAGACGTCATATGCCATAATTGCATGTCTATGTTCACTTGCACTGGCGGCGTCATTATTCATACACTGCATATAGTTTATGAAATCAACACTGACGCCATACATTTTCAATGTACAGTATCACGGATCTGACGCCGCTAGCAATGATGCATATGTGTGCAAAGCAAGCGCCTATATCTGTCGACACTTGTTTATCGGTTAAAAATTTGTAATGACTAATACATCGGTCCATTTTCCACAATGTACGTATGTGTCGGAATCATATCATTAGTACGTTGCGACGTTCGGAAACTGCACAACGTATTTCCCCATTTCTCTTGCTTCAAATGCGACAAAGAAGTGAGCAACTCGGTCCGTCTAATTAGCATTACATGCTGCCTACTACGTCATTAAAAAGTGTGAACAAACGGGTCACTTGATTGTTATAGTGATAAACGTTAAACCTTTTTTGTTCGACAAACGTGAACGAGTTTGGAAAGTAATACCACCCATTTCTAACAGAAGAGCCTGGTTCGAATCTTTCGAAAAGTAAAATGGTTTGACATTTATGGGCACATTCTTTTCACTAATACGAACTGAAATGAATTGGTGTTTAATATAAATGTCAACAAACAGTATGCATTGAATAAAATCTATAATGAAATTTCCAATTGGAAATGCATGTGCAACAACAATATATTATTATTTCCTATTTTACTGTACACACAAAATGTTAAAATCAATTCGTATCAAAATGCATAATTACTAATCCTTGATGAGTTAGTTGTGTCTGACAAATTGGATATTTCTTGGAAAACGTTTGATGTAACACCGGTGCTGAAACAAACAGACGCGTAGGTGGTCCTTCCACATCAATATGGCAAACAGTTTTTTCCATTCAAAAACACAACTTACCCCCACAAATGTAATGGTCAGTCGCTAATCTGGCTGGCATCTGTCATGGAGGGCTAGCACGAATCATACATCTGATACCCGGCTCCATCTACACTCACTGCACAATGTTATCTTGGCTACTGTGTATGTCAGCAAAGAGCCACAAGTTAGAACTATGATGGACACAATCCAGCAGATCGCATTCTCTTCAAACTACTCACTTAAGTGATTGCGTAGGTAAAGTCGAAAGTAGAATTCCAACAAAGATACTATGTTGATCATTATGCACATTTCGTTCTAAGTATACGTGTTTCAATACCTGTTCAGTTAATCTGCCAGTTTGGTAGGTAATATATGTTACCCTACCGAATGTCTTCTAAAGCAAAACAGTCCTACAGCAATGGGGGGACGGCAACGTGGACAGGCGGAGGTGCCGTAACTTTACCTTTACCCTAGTAAAGATAAAGGTAAGTTCTTATATAGCGCGGTATCCAGTCCGTAGCACCGCTCACCCCTGGCAGACATGTTCATTCCAAGGCCATCTCAACTTCTCTGGGAAGCATTCAGCCACGCTGCAATTGCGCGAAGATTATTCGTTCACATTTCCACCACTGTCAGTATTGCCAGGTACTCATTTGTACAGGTGAGTGAAATGTGGCAACGTAGGGTGATCACAGGTCACGATAATTATAATCTGTGGACGGCCTTGTTAAGTAGTTATTTGGGTTACCTGCTCCCCAATCCCACTTTGAGACGCAATGGCGACTGATTTCTACCTGACACTGCCTAGCAACGCTTCCATGAAGATGTATCCCGACAATACTTTGGCCCATTACATCACGGACTTGCCTCAACGTATCGATGTAACTGGCGAGTGGAAATGTGGGTTAGCAGAGATACAGTACACGCATACTTGGTACAACGTTACAGAGGAAGATGTCTGGTTCTTCCACGGTGAGAAAAATGCTACGGGTCTTACCCCAAGTACGAAGTTAGCCTCTGGGTATTACATAGGTCCTTTGACATAGATGAACCGTATCAACAGGGTCTGCCACGTATGACGATGGACAAGGCACGAGCTAAATTGTGCTACAATCCCATCACTCAAAAAATGACGTTGCACATGTCATCCGACACCGTTTTCACCATACCGTACCACAGTGCGTTGGGACCTATGTTAGGATTTCGTAAGTCAGTCGTCACCAGCAGCAGCAGCAGCACAGCAGCAGCAGCAGCAGCAGCAACAGCAGCATCAATAGCAGCAGACAGCACACGTCAGTACGTTCACCCGAGACTAGGTGGAACGGATATCGGTGTCACACCATCAGCCACCGTGCATATACCACCTACACACAGTCCTGATGCTCCGTACCCCTTCCGTAAAGAACCTGACGACGTGGTGAGTATGACTCGCGGGTTCGATACCATCTACGTCTACACGGACGTCGTGGAGTCTCGTATAGTGGGTGACAGTCTCGCGCCGTTGTTGCGAGCCCTCCCTGTTAGCGGAATTCACGGTGCCACGGTATCTGATAGGTTCACAAACATTCACTACGTGCCTCTGTTGTACTCGCATTTCAAGTCGATCGAGATGGCTATAAGAGACGACATCGGACGGCGCGTGCTATTCGAGTACGGTAGAGTGACCGTGACGCTCCATTTTCGACGGCGCAGGACCGGACTGTTCTGAAGATGAATTACAACGAGTATTACGCGCGTCAGGCGGGTGGTGCACTGCCCTACTTCGCAGGTGCCCAATACCAACGAGGTCACGTACTGGGCAGTCTGTTCGGAGGTCTGCTGTGCAGCGCCATGCCACTCATCAAGAGAGGTGCCGTGGCGTTGGGAAAGGGGGCGCTGAAGACCGGCGTGCGCATAGCCGACAACGTCATCTCAGGAGAGAGCATAAAAAGGCGACCAAACGACGCTTCACGGATGCTAGTAGGAGTTTGATGCGTGGCCTTTTGGCCCCTGGCGTGCGACCTCGTAAACGTATAAAACGCGCACCTGCAAAGAAAGGAGTCACTTCAGCAACGAGACGGCGCAAGAGACAGACGTTCACGAAACGTGAGCCCGACGTATTCGACAACGACGATGGCTTTCGTACATAGACAGTCGTGCGAAGGAGTCAAGACCGAGCTGGACGTACCCCCCACTCATGGCCTCTCTGGACTAGGGTGGACCGATAGAATTCCTGATACCTGGATCGAGCGACGATTACCTGGATCTCGCCAACACGATGCTACACGTGCAGGTGAAGGTGATACGAGCCAACGGGGACGATCTCGACTTGGCCGATCCCGTGGATCCAGTAAATAACTGGCTGCATTCGCTGTTCAGTCAAAGAAATCACATCATCAGTTAAATGAAAGTCAATAGTCTGTTCAGTCAAAAATAATATGGTTTTATCTCTGGCAGATCAACAGTTCTCCAACTAATTAAAATACTAGATGAATGGACCTCAGAAATGGATAAGGGTAATTACACAGATGTTATTTATATGGATTTTCAAAAGGCTTTTGATACCGTGCCACATACGAGTCTAATAAGTAAATTAAAAAGTTTTAACATTAGGAATGATTTAGTTAACTGGATTGAGGCATTCATCACAAATAGACGACAAAAGGTAGCAGTAAATGGAAAAGAATCAAACTGGCACAAAGTAACATCAGGGATATCGCAGGGATCTGTCCTAGGACCTTTATTGTTTGTTCTATACGTAAACGACCTGCCAATACATTTCTGTTCGCTAATGACATTAAGATATTTAGAGCCATAAAAAATAAAAATGATCAGGATATACTACAAGATTTAAGTATCCTAGAACAATGGAGCGACAAATGGTTATTAAAGTTCCACCCAGACAAATGTAAACACATGGAAATTGGAAAAAATAATATAGGTGAAAATGAATATTTCATGACAAGTAATAATGTTAAACATTCATTAGCCACCACAGATAAGCAAACTGACTTAGGTGTAATTATCGATTCAAAATTGTCATTTGATGATCACATAAACCAAGTGGTAAATAAAGCAACCAAAATGACAAAAATAATCCGAAGAACCTTCCAATTCCTAGACGCACACACTTTCTTGCCACTATATAAGACAATGGTTAGATCTCACCTAGAATATGCCGTGCCAGTATGGTATCCATATAAGATAAAACATAAAATAGCAATAGAAAACGTCCAGAGAAGGGCCACAAAACAACTTCCTGGTATGAGGGATTTATCATATATAGAAAGACTAAAATTACTGAAGCTACCCACATTAGCATACCGAAGGCTAAGAGGAGACATGATAGAAGTCTATAAAATAATGCACGATCTATACGATAATGAATCTGCACCAAACCTCATGAAATGGGAGGATGTGACACTAAGGTCAGGAATATATTTACCCAAAAGAGCAAAAATAAATTTAAGAAAAAATGCATTCCCTCTTACAGTGGCTGAACCATGGAATAGTCTCCCAAACTCTGTAATACAAGCTAGATCAATTAACTCATTTAATAACAAACTAGACAAATTCTGGTCTACCCAGGCAATAATATACGACTATGAATCTCCTTTAACAATAACTAATGGAACCGGAAATTATGATATAAAAATATTTGATTCTGAAGATCTGATCATGGAGGAATCAACTGGATCCTGCGATCAGAATCGTCATAAGGTATCATAAGGTATCATCTAGTTATTTGAACGTTAGGTGGTGCCACACACACGTCAGAATAATAAATTATGCATTGTCCTAGCCCGCTGTTGTTTCAAGTTCGTCTTTATCGTCGTAATTGTTGAAAGTTCATAAATATCCATTCTTCAAGTACGTGTGTAAATAGTAACTGATCTATATAACTATTTTATCGTGTAGCAGTGTATGTTTGAAGTTCTGGAGGGTGTTTTGCTCATTTTGGCGGGAGATAAAACATGTAAACAAACTTGCAAAGTGACAGCGTGACTGACCTGTCAAACGATGTCCCAGCGGACAAGACGAAGAAAGGCAATAGCTCAAAGCTGACAGTCTTACACTTGGAATGTTAATATGATTTACACCAGGGGTCAGCAACCTGCGGCCCGCGGGCCAACTGCGGCCCGCAGAGCTATTTCATGCGGCCCGCGGACTGATAGCGAGATTATGCATGACGCAGCCCACGCCTGCAATATTGATATATAAAATTAAAAATAGTACGTCTTATCTATACTAAATTCTAGACGAGACGTCTAGACGAGACATATCACACAATGCAACTCGGTAATACCATTTCCACGCGATGAACATATCAAACATTTCTCACTTCCTTTAAACTTTAATTCACTTTTGCCAATATGCAGACATGAATGTTCTATCTTTTTTGTGTTTGAGTGATAATGTGTTGTTTTGAATAACACTCGTCATCACTCGTTAAATCACTGGCAGTTCCAGCACCTTCCGTCCGAGAGGAATGTGCAATATTAACAATTCCTGCATTAAACCGAAGTGCCCTGGCTAGTTTACGAGCTGAGACATGAGACTAGGTTTGGCTGCCATGCTGTGCCACGTGTACGAGCTGAGACATGAGACTAGGTTGGGTTGCCATGCTGTGCCACGTGTACGAGC
>SDWI01001448.1:79697-97727 GCA_009193005.1 Lamellibrachia luymesi | reverse complement strand
AATAAATGTATGCATGTATTCATGCACTTCAATGTAATATGCGGTAACATCTTTAAAACTAATATTATCTCTTATGTAATTACAGCACTGACCCAACACCATCTACCTCCACAACCCCAGAAATACACCAAGTGACACAACAGGGTAAGTTATATGACATGGTCATTTTACGATGAAATGTACATGGTATGCTATAACAAAGGTGCTAATGTGCAATTATGATTAGAAAAGAAAAACATAACAGCCAAGGTTTCACAACCAGAGCTTTTTAAGGCTCGCTTCATAGGGGTAGTGCGAACTTTATTATGGAGAATTTTTTTTTTTTATGAAGTTGTCCTAGTTTAATATTAAATTATATATATATATATATATATATATATCAAATTGAACATTAGAAAAATCTCATATGGTCAGAGCAGGTTTTTCATACAGGCAATTTGTCCATATGAGAGGTCTTAACAAACCCAATTCACAGCTAATTGTTATAAACTAGTCCATATAAATCAAAATGAACGTGATAAAGTGTTCCTAACAGCCATCAGGGTGCTTATCAAGTCCTGCAATTTCTGTGATGCGTGCAGAAATTCAACACTATGCAACAGAATCGTCCTGGGTGTATATGACCGCGATGTCCAAGAGGCTCTTCTGAAGCAGCATAACATATCGTTAGAGACGACAATCGACATGTGCAAAGGTGCTGAACATGCAAGGTCACATATTAAGGTCATTTGTCCAGAAGCGGTAAATAAAGTCGGTAAATCCAGATACATTGAATCTAACAAGGGAAGTTTCTACAACTATCCCAGCGCCAACACAAAATGGCGCAGAAACCAACAAATTCAAACGAGTGTGCAAAACCGCCAACAAAAACTACCAAATGGAACACCCTGCCAGCAGTGCGGGTTCAAGAGTCACGCTGACGGAATATGTCCAGCAAATGGGGAGCCAAATATTACGCTGACAGAACTGATTAAATATGGGCGTACATTGGAGGCTACAATGGTATAGGATAAAGCGATGGCCGGCAGTAGTATCAGCAATGGGGATGGCAGCAGGGGGCGCCACTCTTGGCATGATCACCAGGCAAGCAGCGGTGATGTCACATCTAGACTCAGCAGGGGTTGCCATTTCAAGAAGCTTAGTGCTGGCAGCCCCACGTGCAATGGTTGTGGTGGCACAAGACATAGTATGAGGGAGAAGTAGTGTCCATCATGGGGAAGAAAATTTTACAAATGTGGACGCGAAAATCATTTCGCAAATGTATGTCATGCAGAAAAAAAAACACTTTGTGAAACATGAATCGAGCAGTGCTTATGCTAACGAGCCTATGGCAGGGCGTTTTTTAACATATAAAGTGGGGGAACAATGCCCCCAGCCCTTTCATTTGCCCCCCCCCCCCCCGTCGAACCAACTGTCCGGAATGTTTACGGAAAGAGAGAGAGAGAGGGAGGGAAGGAGGGTGGGAGGGAGGGAGGGAGAGAAATGGCGGAAATTGAATCGGTACCACCAGCCAAAAAAAAACGTGTGCTTCAAAAGTTTAAGACAGAATACACACAGGCATGGCCCCTACTGCAATCAAGCTCAATGAAGGGGTCAGCTTTGCGCACTGCCAGATTTGCGAAATCGACGTTTCAATATAGCATGGTGGCCGTGACAATTGCACTGAGCTTGAGGTACTGACTACTCTACTGTCTCTAGACTAGTGTGTTGTAGTGACTGTCCAACTATGTCTAAGACTAACTCACTAAGTCAGTGTCTTTAGTAGTTTAGACGAAACTGTTCTGGGGTAGGCTTATATATATACTAGAGTAGATTAGACGATGACTAGACAACTAACATTAGTGTACGTAATTACATTGTCTTGGCTTATAAATTACGGTTACGGATGCGACATTAGTAACGACTAACGTTAGCCTATTTTGTCATCGAAGTGGTTCCATGCTGGTTATCACAGGTCTCTTTCTAAGGAGACGGAGGCCTGAAGTAGGCTGACAGCACTCTAATCAGACGGGTCTTGTGTTGACAAAACTAGATGCCACAGTGCACAATGTAAAGTTCAATGTGTTCTTTGTTACAAATTGCACCTATCGATTCTGAACTTAAAATTTGGAGACTACCCTGATAATATTGTGCTTTTCGCCATAGACATAGTAAAGTTTTCAATATCAATCTCAGAGTGGTATTTGTTATTTGCTGTTTATTGCATAATCTAACTATAATTTGGAAGTATGCTTGAGTCAGCATGCTGTCTTGAATGTTTTACATTAAACCCAGATTTCAATACTTAATTTAATATTCAAAAACATAAAATTATAGAGGTTCTTTCAGTTGCTTAAAGTTCGACTTTAAAAGACCGTACAACAGTTCTAGACAGTATAAATTGGCTATAGATGCATTTGCATTAAACACAGTTACACTTCTGCACATTTCAACCAATGTTGATTATGAGTATCTGCATCACTGTTCTGTTAACTGAACGCTTCAAGACACTCGTGGTTTATTAACGATAACTCAAGAGTTTTGGGGCAACCATCGCCAAAGGAACGACCCAGTATTAAAGTATTACTGACATTTTTAAAAAGGGCGTTATATTTCCTGTTCCACAACTAGATGCCAGGTTACTATTTTCATGTTTGATGCGTCTCGAATGGTGAGGTTTATTTTCGACTCGAAAGTCGAATAATAATGGCAATATCATTGGCAGTAGTAGCCGAGTTATGGTGTTTATGTTAATGCATACAACAGGAAGTCAGGAATACAATAACATCGTAGTAATAACAGTAACGCATTGCCGAATGGCCATACAGTTCAAGCGAAGAACTGAAAAACATGCTTTGTCATAGCTATAGCCATAGGAGTGTTTACTTATGAAGTAATTCTTTCTGCGCTAGAATAGCTAACAATTATGTACATGTAAGTAGGTGTACCTGCATGTTATTGTTTGTTTAAATTGTGTATAATTCAACAAGATGCGCGAACACATTTGACACGATTGAGCCTCGTGCAATCCAGTTCTTTATAGTGCTGTTGAAAGAGCTGTTGACATAAACCGGTGTCCTGGACGACAAGCTGCGATCTCTTGATTGTTTGGCGTCAGATCATCTTTTGGCTGCTATGCGAGAAAATGGTGCACATGTTGAAATTGGAATGGAATTTGTTCTATTTACGCCTGTGTCTAGCGACCTACACTACAGGGATCCGAATTACTACAAGCAGATGCTGGATGTCACATGTTCAACCGATACACAGTTTGTAAATGGATGGGTGGCTAACAGTGATGGTAGTGTAACGAGTATGTTTGTTATCATGCATTTGCCAGAGAAGAACGGTGACCCTGGAGTACCGGAAGCGGTGAACAAAGCTATGGATCTGACGGGATGGTAAAGATGTACATATGTACATACATACATACATACCTATAGATGCATGCACGTTTCCGGTGAACAAGCTCCCGACGATCAGAGTAAGCCACTCGATATTACCGATTTCCTTGAGAAAACAGTCATCACAGACTAAGAAGAATATCAGTTGCTAACCAACCGTATAGTACCTCACAAGAACACACTTTTTCCTACAGTGAAGAAACATGGACAGAGTCGTACATTCCAACAGTCGTGGTTGAAGAAGTATCCTGAACTGGTATACTCTGCCGTTGCACACTACATTGCACACTGTTTCGTCAAACAAAATATCAGGGTCTGCTGGTCACACAGCCATACACCGAAAACTATCACAAAACCTCCACGGTTTTAGGGAATCACTTTGATGGGAAGAGTGGCAGAGGTGACCAATACCACAAGCAGGCTTTTGTGGCCACAATGGAATTCAAGAAAGTCATGCCTGGCGTTCAGATACAAGTGCATCAGCAAGTCGACCAGGCTCTCCAGCAACGAGTACTAGCAAACAGATAAAAACTTCAGTCAATCGTCAAAACAGTGCTATTTTGTGGGAAGCAGAATATCTCACTTCGAGGCCACCGGGATAATAACAGACATTTGAATAAAGTTGGCCACAACTCAGGCAATTTTCAAGCACTCCTCCAATTTCGTGTTGATGTGGGGGACAACGTTCTTCGGGAACACTTTGTCACTGCTTCATCACATGCCACTTACAAATCAAAGACTACTCAAAATGAATTAATTTATCTGTGTGGTGACCATAATTATATTATACATGACCAGATTTTACAGAGGTGAGAGATGCTGATTTTATTCAGTATCTACAGATGAAGCAACATATCAAGCTAATCACGAGCAGCTGATGCTGGTATTACGTTTCTACGACAAAAAAAGATGACATTTGTGAGGAATTCATAGAATTTATACTGCGCTGACGTAACGACCAGAAACTGCCATTGTCACAATGTAAATAATCAAGGAACAGAGCCCAAAAGCAGATTACACACACACTGTGCAAATCATTGCCTGGATCTTGCTGTGTTGAAAGCCATGTCTGTCCAAGAGGCATGAAACATGATGGATACTACAGACAGGCTTGTACGTTATTATAAATATTCCCCCAAACGACAACACAATTTGGAGAAGTGGATCGATGATCGAGACCAATGCAGATGTCAGCTAGAAACAAGCTGACAGCTGAAAGAACTATGTAGAACCCAGTGGGTGGCTCGCCACCATGCTATTAATGTATTCAAGGAGCTGCACGAAGTTGTTGTCCACTCACTGGAAGACATATCAACCTGTGAAGAAGAATAGAATCAATGAAGTGTAAATGATGGGAAGCGGACGCAGACTGTGAAGTTCCCAAAGATGCAGCAGCGTCACTCAAGGCTGCAGATAATGCATTCTTCCCAAATATACACACGTCTGAAATTGGTGTGTACATTCGGTGTCACCAGCACAGAATGTGAGAGAACAATCAGTGCCCTTCGTTGTCTTGAGACCTACACCAGCACCATGACAGAGGACAGCATAAATGGACTTGCTATGTTACACATTCATTGTAGTGTTGAGGTTGACATAGATGCAATCACCAGTTTGCCCGATTACATCCAAGACGCATGGAGTTCATAAACATTATTAAACATAATTACCTCTAAACAAACTTGGTATTCGATCTGAATATTTCGACCGCACCCCGTGATATTTTTCAGCAGACTGGAGTTACAGATGTGTCACATGACATTGGTCATGTGACACAAGCTGGAGCAGGACTGGTGGGAGCTCCTGGCCAACATCTCGGTTCAACGTAGGTTTATTTTGCTCCTGTGCCAACAGTCCATGGTGAAGCTGTCCACTTACAACATGCTGAGCCTCAATTATCTGCTTTTGCTCATCAACTCGAAGAAATGAGCAAATGTAAGTTGGCTTTGTTTCCCAGCTGACGACTCTTATCGAGGAAATGTCGAAGATGACATTGCAACAAGAGGAGAGAAACAGCCAAATCGGGTGCAGAGGACTGCAAGGCGATCACCAGAACGTAATCGCAACGGGCGCTTAATTTGCCATCGTTGCCACCTGGCAGGTCATATCGCGAGAGAATGTCAAAATGTGGCAGCAAACTTAATACTCCTATTGAAATGGGCCAGTGTTCGGACCTTGCCCTACTGGGACAGTTAGTATTAGGGGTATTCAGCTAGAGGCCCTAATTGATACAGGTTCGCAAGTGACCACGCTTAGTGAGGACTTTTTCAGACGGAACTTTCCTGAAGCTGAGTTAAAGAACTTAAGGGGTTACAGCTCACTGCTGCTAATGGGCTGAGTATACCCTACTCCGCGTATATTGAGACAGAGGTGATCATCGAAGGGGTCCACATTCCCGCAAGAGGAATTGTTATCTCCACCACAGCCAGAGCCACCCCAGGCATAAATGTGTTGCATGATAGGCATGAATGTGTTGCATGAGTTACCTGAACATATTCTGGCAAAGTTGTGTTCAAGTTCGATGTCTGGGGCCCCGAATATCATAAGAGGTAGTGTGTATATAGCTGGTCATAGGCGCATACAAATACCAGCACGATCTGTGACAGTGATTCAAGCATCTGGGCGTCAGTTCGAAGAGCAGGTGCTATTGGAACCAGCACATAATCGAAACAAACACAGGTGACACCAATGGTAACCAGGGCACCTGAAGGGGGCTATTCTCTGCATATTGTCAATGTAGGACAAGACGAGGTATGGGTGAGGTCAATAACTCTACTAGGAACTTGTTGTGCTGTCAATGTAGGACAAGACGAGGTATGGGTGAGGTCAACAACTCTACTAGGAACTTGTTGTGCTGTCAATGTAGGACAAGACGAGGTATGGGTGAGGTCAACAACTCTACTAGGAACTTGTTGTGCTGTCAATGTAGGACAAGACGAGGTATGGGTGAGGTCAACAACTCTACTAGGAACTTGTTGTGCTGTCAATGTAGGACAAGACGAGGTATGGGTGAGGTCAATAACTCTACTAGGAACTTGTTGTGCTGTCAATGCTGTAACAAATGGATTGGTGCAGTTCAACCGAGTACAAGACAATGTGGAAGAGGTCGTCGTGACCATCAACTCTGTGGACCCACTCATCAAGAGAAACAAATGGTGGGAACATATTCCTTGAAGAGAAACCCCCAGATGGAAGATTGGGCACCAGATTTAACCTGACAGCAGAGCAGACATGTCAGGTCACAGACCTTTAGCAAAAACATTGAGATGTTTTCTGAAAGACCAACGGTTTATGGACAAAGTACAACTGGTGAAGCTGCCTTTTTGCAGACTGCCATCTACACAATACCAGGAGGTAAAGGAGCACATCAGTGATATACTGAGCCAAAATGTCATTCGGTCGAGCACAAGTATTTATGCTTCTCCAATAGTCGTGGTCCGCAAGAAAGACTCGACCCTTCCCAGGGTGGAGGAGTCCTTTCCAGTGGTGCAACACTATTCAGTCTGGATACAATCAGGTAAGTGTGGCATCAGAAGACGTCCACAAGACCACGTTCACCACACCATTTGGTCTATATTACTGGACACCATGGGGATGGACACGTCAAACTTGTTGATAGCTGGTGATTTTAATATGCACATGGACGAAGGGTCAAACACCGACACTAAGCATTTTCTGGCCTTTCTGAAAGCTGCAGACCTCACACAGCATGTCGAAGAGAATACGGTGGGACATACGATCTATCTCCTAATAAGTCGTTCAGCCGACACGTTTTTGGGAAATATGAGTGGACGTTCCTCACTTGTCCGACCACTTGGCGGTTCATTGCATGCCACCAAACGTGCGATTGAAAACGACGAGTTGGACTTATAAACATGTTTGTGTTTCTGTGATTTGTGGGGATATACAATCGTTGTGGCTGACAGAGTCTCTGTTAGATGACATGGACAAAGCAGTCGACATCTACAACACTGACTACTATCATCGACCAATCTGGTAATCTGGTGACCAGAGGCAACTATTTAAGATTGTTGCGAAGCTACTACACACTGATAACGAATCAATCGAGACGCTTGCAATGCGTTTCTCCGACTTTTTCTGCTACCGAGAGAGCTGCACTGACTGCCGATAGCAGTGTGAGTTGAATTCAAGACACTACTCCTCGTACACTGAGGAGTAGTACTACGTCGCCAACTATGTCAGCCGAGGTCTGCCACCTAGATCATTGCGCTCGAGTGAACTTAATCTGCTTTGTGTCCCGTGAGCTAAACGGGTTTGAGGAGACCGATCCTTCGGCACAAAAACCCGACGTTATAGAATCTGTTGCCACAACATCTGACATTAACAGGGCTTTCAGAAGATGTTTTTAAAGCACAGTTAAGGACACATTTTAAAAATAAAATATTTTTAATATTTTGTACGGCGCCATGAGCAATACTGTTGGAGTGGCGCCTTATAAATTTGACGACTGATTAATTGATTGATATATGAATATATCCCGAAAAGACTGTACAAAACTGGCCAACCCAGCATATGCTGATACAGTTGAGAGGTTTTCTCTGGTTATGCTCCTACTGTTGACGTTTTGTGAAAGACTGCAAAGATTGCAGCTCCTTTGCATTAAGCAGTTTCGCCAGTGATGACCCTAGCAAGGACAGGACAACACGTATACGGTAGGAAGCACAACAGCAAGAGGCATTTGACAGCCTTAAAACCTCACTGACGACACCTCCTGGGGGTACGCTGATTTCTGACTACCGTTCTTTCTTGAAATGGGCGCCTTGAACCTGGGATTAGGTGCAGTGTTGTACCAGGAGCGAGATGGGAAGAAACAAGTTATTGCCAACGCCAGCAGAGGACTCAGAGGTTCGGAGAGGTACGTGGACCACTACTCCAGTAGGAAATTTGGTGGGCAATAACAGACAAATTCAGAGAGTATCTTTTGGGTGTGAAGTTCAGGGTCCTAACAAATAACAATCCTCTGGCATATCTAACTTCGTTTAAGCTTGGCGCCATCGAGCAAAGATGGGTGAGTTCACTAGCGTGCTTCAACTTTGACGTGATTTATCGGGGCGGGAAAGCGAATGCTGCAGCCGACGGTCTGTCAAGACTACCCTCAATGACGGATGAGGCAGAGTTGCAGTCGAAGCCACAAATATCGACAGAGTGCAGCCTAATGATCAGGGCAACGCTAATACTGGATGAGTAGGTGCATAGCAGTGGAACAGAGGCACAAGTTCATGGGAACGAACAGACAACAGCTACATCAAGCAGTGACCAGGTGGATGGAGGACTACAAACAACCGCTACGTTTCCAGTTTTTATTGCGGAAGACTTGGTAACTCTACAAGAAAGAGATTTGGTCATAGGAAGATGTATGGAGTTGCTAATGAGTGGCATAACACTGACTAACACCTCATGACGCAAGGAATCGCACACTGTTCAGGCATTACGGAAACATTGGCCAAAGGTTTTTGATCAATGGGTTGTTGCACTGAGTCATATTGAGTCACAAATATGGAAATACATAAGCTATTTCTGCATCAATCATGAGGGAAGGTGTATTGAAAACGTGCCACAATCGCACTCTACAACTCGTGTGCCAAAGATGCTGCTGGCCAGGTATGAGCAATGATGTTGATAAATGGTGCGCTGCATGTGAGCGCTGTACCTTTGCCAAGTGCTCAGCTAGGGTATGTCCACCCATGCAGAGTATCATCGCCACCAGGCCTCTGGAAATACTCGCTGTTGATTACAGTCTTGGAGTGGTCAACGAATGGCACTGAGAACGTGCTTGTAATGACAGATGTGTTCAGCAAGTTCACAATGGCTGCTTCTACACGTGACCAGACAGCTGACACAACTGCAAATGTACTACAGAAATCGTCAAGGTCAGGCGAGTGTACATACTGTGTACTGAGACATGAATTCAAGAAAGAAGTATGTCCTGCTTTCGGAAAAAAATGTCGCAACTGTAGTACAAGTGATCACTTTGCTAAGAAGTGTTTACAGAAACCATACCATTCCGGTGTTCGCAGTCAGGGAGGCAGGTCAGCCACTGACTAAAGAGCAGCTTGTGAAGAACTTCGCAAAAGTCGAAGTTTGAGTGTAATTGTTTGGGGTGACATCGTTAATATAATTAACTGGGGCAAGTTAAGTGCCTCTAACAGAGCTTTGCCCCAATCACCCCAGCAGCTGTCAACACTGCAGCTGCATACTGACTATGCCACTGATGTACATAACAAAAACTTTTATTAATTTTGCTTATTATGTTGGTAATTGGAAATACATGTATAAACAAGTTAGCATGCATTTTTTTATTATTTAATTACTTCCAAAACTGTATTTCGTTTTAATGAGCAATATAATTGTGATATTATTTGTGAAAACATTATGTACGTCTTGTTAAGTTAAACCATTCTACAAAGACATAAATTAATGTAAACGTGTGCTATTGTGTGTATGTGTGTAAAATTCCACAGAAAAAAATATATATCTGAATCTGAAGTAAAATATTGGATAGTATGGTATTGTTTGTTTTTGTAGGTCCTTATAGCTCTTCAATTTATGGCCATGTCTGGCTATTTATCAGAGTTGGCAAAATACATGGTGTGTCAATATCCACAGTTAGCAGATGCATCAAAAATGTATCTATGTACACTGCTTCGAAAACACATCAGGAGATATACTACGACTATGAACTGTAAGTTGTACACAAAATTATATTTCACACACATATACACAGTACACCAGTAAGTAAATCAGTATTTGTTAAACTACTTAAACCTTTTTAAATAAAAAATGTACAGTGATAAACACAGAGAAGCATGGAAATAGTTATAATATTAACTTTAAAACTCAACTGTCATCTTGTAAAATTATGAAGTTTATGTCAACAATTAATTTATTTTAGCGAACAACTGGCTAAACTGGCACAATCATTTAATGGTGTTGGGGGATTCCCACGAGTTGTGGGTGCGGTTGACGGCACACCCATAGGCATGCTGGGACCTAGTCAAGAAAAATGTGCGTTTGTTAACAGAAAGGGGGAGCATTGCATAAATGTAACGGTGAGTGTTTTTGTTAAATAACAACATATTATTATATGCACTAATTATAACATAGTCTTACTTGAGTCGCCCATTTGGAGATCATTGGCTTGAGACTTGACTTGATTTGCAGGTCAATGACTAGAGACTCGACTTGACAAAAACGTTGTTTAAATGTATGTACAAGTAAGTGCTGCCACCTACCGTGAATATTGTTTGAACACACCGTAATATCTTATACATATAATATAATATAGCGGCCGAGAAACCTTCTCAATTATTTAATATATTATCTGTGATTTTAGCAAACACCACTGAGCGGCCGCTTTTAGAATTCTAGACTGGAATATCTTCACTTGCTGATTTCAGATGTATCGTTACATCAGCCATGCCGATTGAGCATGAGTGATGAAGTTTGTTTCTTTGCCTGCAGCAAGGCAGAACCACTATTAACTGCAGGTCCTACCCGAATAACAACTATAATAGCTAGTAGTAAGAAAAGGAATAATTTATACCATGTCGAATTAGAACAAAGGTACAGCAACTATCCAAGTCTAACGATAGAGGAAGGTCGGGTAAAGTGGGCCTCTCGGCCAAAGTGGGCCCTCACTGTCATAGCGATCCCGATATGCACTGCAGTCAAATGAACGGTAGTAGTATTTACAGACCCGCCAGGGGACACCATTCAACGACGTAGTTGTCTGCTTGGCGCGAAATGAAAATGGTGAGTTGCAAATTTGTGTTTTATGCACTTTTTTTAATAATTGGCCTTTCTTACAAACTCCACATTTTCATAAATGGTCAAGGTATATACATGTCATAAAAGCTGTGTTTCGTCATACACATCACATCACCATACCAAACGCACACATCCTTTATTTTCAAGAAACAATGTTTTATGTGTGGTAAAATACGCTTTCCCCTCGACCCAAACATCAAGGTCTTTGGCAAAAGGTGTGCCAGTTCAGAACCTTTGAATGTATGTCATTCAAAGACCACCTGCTTCGGAAATGTAGAGAAAGAAAGGACACCCTTTCTGATACGATGAAGGGACGACTAGAAGGAGTGATAGGCCTACATGCAGCTGAAGCACAATATCATGTCAGCTACTACAAAGATTCACCGCTCCAAGGAACGACGTGAAGTAGGCCGCGAAGAAAAAACAAACTGACCCTTCTGAATGCATGACAGATGATTCATTTGACTATCTCATCATCAAAATGACTGAGGATCCATCACATATGTGGACACCTATCGAGCTGCATGAGTTATGCCGAAATGAAAATGGGCAACAGTCTCGGATATCTATTTTTAGAAAAACTTATATTTCGGAAAGGATCTCGTATTGATGCACATGGGTGTGCAAGTCTAGCCTGCTTCGAAGATCAAATTCTAGCATACTTATGTTTGGTGGAATGTGATGACGATGATGCATATGTGGATACAGTAATAAAAAAATCACATCAGAAGTGAGGTCATTACCCAAGCCAAATGACTATGACCTCGGGCAGTTCGTGCTAGCCAAATCAGTCGAAACCACAAGCCAGATACTCCTGAACTTTGTAACAATGTTAGTGTCAAATAGTCTAGTTACAAGGCAATATCTGAGTCTAACACACTCCACACAACAACATATCACAAAGTGTTGGAACCAAACAACTCTAGGACTAACTGTCAAACTCCACGACAATTACAATCCGGCACGACTATGGCTACAAAGTTACCTACGATGAAGTGTTGAGGTTCAGGTCATATGCTGCCAAGTACGCTGTTGAGAGGAGTTTTGATGCAGGATGCCTAAGAAAGGATGACTCCCCAATGAGCGCTTGGTATGACAACTATGACCTAGACGTGCGCACTCCTAATGGGCGACGTGAAACACATGCTATGGTCATAGAGTTAACACAACATGCATTACCTGCAGGCAATGATGACGACCCAAATATACAAATGACAGCAAGGTGACCCTTCCGTGTCTGACAAAGACGGAAGTTAAATGTCTGAAACCCAGTGATGTTTCGCCTGTAACCTTCTTGCATTATACAAGCCCACCAAAACTGCTGCCCCCTCCAATACTTCTACATGAAGGCCTACCCCTCTGTGACGTGATAAGACAAACGAACAGCCTTTCATGAGCACTCGATCACGACATGCAATGGCTTGTCACACTACAACGATCCATCACTAACCATCACAGGGAATCGAATGGTTAGGACACACGAAAGAGGTCGCCAGGAATGAGGGGGAAGTTGGAAGTGCAACAAGATATGCATTTGGCCCACTCATTAATGCAACTCCATCACATCCTGACACAGTAGTCACAACAGTGACATACTGTCAACATTACATGCAACAACATGGGATGAAGTTCTTCACCATCACTGCCGATATGCAGCTGTTCAAGGTAGCGACACAGATTAAGTGGAGTACTCCATAAAGATGGCAGAACATTGTTCTAAGACCTGGTGGCATTGATATATTTATGTCATTCACTGGCTGCATTGGTGCACTCATGAAGGGGACAGGCTTAGAGGAAATCATCAAGTCTGCATTCAATGGTGTGAACGGGATGCTCAAAGCAAAGCTTGGACAAAGGCCATGCGAGGCTTCCGCATGGTTGCTACTGCTCTCCTTGACCAGTGCATTATGGCAGGGAAAACAGGAGTAGAAGATCTGCAGAGTGAACTTGAAATGGCAAAGAGTACACTGACCGGGCGGTTATGGGTGTACTGCCTGCATAGAATGCTACCTTATTTCTTTGTAGCAGGTCACTGGAACAATGGAAGATACATTCTCTGGCACACATTGGAAGGCTGTATCTACCAACCAGTTCGGAGGACAGACGTACATTCGCTACGGAAAATCCAAAGGTGGCCTTGTTGGCATGACATTGTCTGCCGACCAAGTGGCACGATGGGTTCTATCGCCCCTACGCGTAACTTTGTGTCACTCAGAATGGGTAATATGTTCGACGAAACTCTCGCATGTTATGACGTCACACATGACACACACATATGCAGGGAAGAGCGCACAGGTAGGAAAAGGATCGATGCAGAGGACAGACAAAGAATTCGAGACGAACTTGGCAAATGTTCAAACCCACTGAACACTGCGACAAACCGTTCAACATTATCAATGGACATGTAGCAAGTGACAGGGTGAATGTACATGACTCGCTTGCTATTGGCAGTGCAATGGTTGCAAACTTCAGAGACAAGTTACCTGCAGGATTCTACCCAACTCTGCACAAGCAAATTGCTACCATGGAAGCGCAAAAGAAAGGCATCACGACTGGTAGCAAAATGTTGTATGACATGGAGGTCATATTTGCACAGATCTTTGTGATTGGTCAACGGAGACACATCATCATGCGGAAGTCAGCCATAATCGAAAGGCTGGGCATGTACACGTCTGAATCACGAATGCCAGAGGTGGTCATAGCAGATGGCGGTGCCTTGTTGTACCACATGGTTTGGACCCATGGTGGCACTATTTAATCATTGGCAGAATGAATTACAAACTGCAGGAATGGTGTAAATGTGATCCCAGATCACAAAATGATTCACACGTCACCCTTACCATCGAGGGATGTGGTTATGAAGAACATTAACAACAAACAGTCATTGATACGTCTACTGTGTGACTGCAACGTGCCAAACACTGTTCACGTAGTCGGGGAGAGAGAAAACCACTTTGGACACGAAGAGGCTGATTTGTCCATCATCAAAGACGTAAATATGATGGTAAATGTGGGAAAGTACTACACTCAAGTCCTTGCCGACGATGCCATGCTGTTGATGTACTGGTATTGGAAACACCGACCAGCTGTTGATGTCACCACGAAATGATTTGACGGCCGCATCATCAACATTAATTCATCAGCTGACAAGTTTGGTAACAAATGTCTCGAGCTCCTACCCATGCTTGCGCTCACGGGGTGTGACACGGTGTCATACCCATTTGACAAAGGAAATCGGAGATCAGGTCATCGGAGATCAGGTCTGCAGAGATCAGCAGCACAGGAAGACATCCTTGAAAGCGGTCGCCACTTTTTCCAGCTGTTGTATGGTGCAAAGGCATAAACCGGAATGGTTGACCTCAGACACAGAATGTTCACAAGGAAGAAAGATGGCCAAACGAAACTAAACACGCTGCCATTTTTTGGGCTTTGCGTATAATGCGAGCTGACGTACAAGCCATGCTGTGGAAAGCTGCTGATCAACAAGGTGCACCAAATGTGGATATCAACAACTTTGGGTGGTATGTAAATGATGGCCAACCACAGCCTGCCCCAACTAAATTACCTCCACCACCTCCAGCCATCATGAAGGTGCTCATATGCTGCTGCCAAGCTGAAAATCCCTGCGCCAGAAACACGTGCAGTTGCAGAGCTGCTAATGTGTCGGGCACAAGGTACTGCAAGTGTGAGGCCGCCGAACTGTACAACAATGAGAATACTGCTGAAGATCAAGATGATGACTACGACAGTGATGATGGCATAACAGGTGAATAGAAGAACAGCCGAGAGTTCTAACGAGATACGCCAATGATGTAATTGTAAGTATGCAAAACATGGTTGTCTTCTTCGCAAAGTGGTCATATATATGGTTATTTAATGGTCATCATATAAGGCCATTTAATTTGTTAAATTAAATGCTAAATCGGCAATTTGCCTACGTTAATTTAGATTGGGTAAATATTGTTTTTTTTACACTTATATAGCCTGGTCGTACTGGCTTGTGTTTTCTTTGTCGTTCATTTGGAACTCGCCACAATTGTCTTTTCTTTATAATTTATATCACTGTTTTTCTACCCACTAAATGTAAGTTTATATGAATAAGCGTAAGTAGTCTATTATGTAGTTAATTTATATAATTGCTCTATAATAGCTTCAGATCACAGCTTAGACACTGTTGAGGTTTGCTAAAGTCTGTCCAGTAATTTGACAGCATCAGCGTTTACGTTCGTTATAACGTAGTTACTATTCACTATTGTATAGCATCTATTTTAGTGTCTACCGTTTAGATTATTGTATTTAGGCCTACTATTTCTCCATGTATGCTTAATATTTCTATTGCCCACGTCATTTTGTAATCGCCGAATAACGTTTAGTTTTTAGTCTAGTCGCCAGACGGTGTCATTACTAATATTTAACTGCTTTTTCTTTGCAGTTCGACTGATACTATATACTACTACCACTACTACTATATACAACGGTGTGCGATATTTGTATCGTTTCAACTAAAGTCAATAAAGTATACAAAAACACAAGTATGAAATTCAGAACCAGTGATGCCAATTTAGTCAAAAAATTTAAATCACGCCATGGACGAACCTCTCCGCGCTTACGACGAGTTGAAGAAGGACCGGGGAGTAAAGAAGAACCTTCTAACAAGAAGTATCAACTAACTAAGAACAGTTGTCAGTCGAGGAAAAGATGCTGATACTGTCAATTCTGCTAGACGCCGTGCACGAAATTGCATCAAAGAACTTGACGAAATCAACGTTCAAATGGAAACCACATTATTATAGTGGGACATCGCCTTCGAAGTAGACGAACATGACGTCACCAACCCCACCGCACGGATGATAGATATAGAGAAGAGCATTGAAGAAATCTCCATCAAAGAAGCTGAGATTGATAAATTGCACAGTGAATGGCTCGAGGGTCATGTCACCGAAACTGCCGCCACCAACGTCTTTGCAAAGACACTGGAAGCGCTTGAGATGATCACAGACAAGTTAACGAGCCAAAAGACGAACCCATCAATTCGCACAACCGGCATGAGCCCCCCCAATGGGATGGCCCCTTTAAGTATTGATCGAATTGGAGGCGCCATGAATATGACCGGCGCGTCACCTTGTATTGGTCGTCTTAACTAATACTGCCTGAAAAACCACCAATGTAATGCTTGGGAAGGCGATGGGTCTCTGGATTTGAAGCATATGTGGACGGCGATGAGCTAAAGTATGAAGAAGCAGGGCTCTTGGAGAGGAGAGTGTGGATATTGACAGGTATATATGGAAGAAAGTCTCTATGTTGGCCTAACATAACCTAGTATCGCCCACTAGGTGCATTGTTGAACTACAAATCTGCATTGGACCATGTACTGCACCACAGAAGTGTTTCTGTTTACGTCTATCGACACCGGTCACCTATACAATGAGCAAACCGAGAATGGCCTCCGTCACTAGTGGTGACGATCTATTACATCAGATCAAGGAAGCAATGAAAGACGACAATGTTGCTGCCCATCTAGCGGAACGAATTGCTGCCATAGTGACTGACAAAATCACCGCACGACTGGACAGACTGGAAAAGGCATTGACACATAAAGAAACAAAGATCAAGCAACTTGAGCAAAATGTCACACAACTAGAGGCCCAAGTGGATGACCTGGAGCAGTATAGCCGCAGAACTTCAATTAGAATAACTGGGATGGAAGAAAACAAAAAGGGAGAAGATCTTGAAAAGATCACAACAAACTTGATTGGAGATATGAATCTCCAAGATCACATCACACCAGACAACATCAATAGACTACACCGTATAGGGCCACGAAACTCGCTGACAAACAAGAACCATGCGCGACAAATCATCATCCAGTTTAAAGACTATAAGTCGAAAACAACATTCATCAAAGGAAGGAAATCCCTCTGAAGTAAATACCCGGATGTGTATATTACCGAGGATCTTCCCAAAACAAGATCCAGGCTACTGTATGTAGCACGATCGTTGAAAAGACTACACAAAATCCAAGAATGTTGGTCATATGACGGACGGATCATGATCAAAGATCTACAAGGGAAAATTGGTAACATCAACAGTGAAGACGAACTGAACAACTTCTAGACACTACTGTGTGTAGCGTCGTTGAAAATCAAATCATCGCTAGAAACTTTAGACATTTGTCGTGTGTAGCTTCATGTAACATCATTTCCCAATATACGTTCATTATGAAATCACTCTTGGGATACACGTTAACGATAAAAGAAAGACATTACTGTGAATAGTCGTGTATCGTCAACTCGCTGTGATATGACACTGTTGTGATACATGTTGAAGATCAACAGAAGAATCTCTAGACATTATCGTGAGTAGTCGTGTATCGTCAACTCGTTGTAATACGACACTATTGTGATACACATTGAAGATCAACAGAAGAATCTGTAGACATTACCGTGAGTAGTCGTGTATCGTCAACTCGTTGTGATAGGACACTGTTGTGATATATTTAGAAGATCAACAGTAGAATCTGTAGACATTATCGAGAGTAGTCGTGTATCGTCAACTCATTGTGATACGACACTAGGAAACAATGAACACTCCCGCTTACTACTTGCGCATATACAAGAGATGCTCCCCGTACCCAGAAGCATCTGGGCCACCATACCAGAAACAGCTTGTTTGATTATTGTATCGTTTAACCGATTTGACTATTGAATACGTGATTAAATGCAAGAGAACATCGTTCTTCTTTATAATCAAACAAGCTTGGACAGCAGCTAAGTACGGGGCGACTATTCGATGGAGAAACTAGTAAATATACACATTTACGCTGGCACCTATTGATAACATTGAACCCCTACGGCTACGG
>SDWI01001448.1:49743-63539 GCA_009193005.1 Lamellibrachia luymesi | reverse complement strand
TTCCTCTATATCTTTTGGCTTTGTTATGTCTTATGTACATTTATTTTCTTTTATGTCTTATCATCTCCCAGGGCCAGCCGACCCGATCTTCTGCATCTGTTATCATTCTCAATGTGGCAATATGCTCAGTGCAGGGTTTGTTATTTTGAAAATCAAAGTTTCAGTTCATCACCCAAATTGTTGACTATTTACTGCAATTGCTTCCTTTCAACGATTGACCTCCGTGTTTTCTTCCTCTTTTGCTTTGAACTGATTAGCATGTATCCTTCCATGTAGTAATGACGTGTCTACGGATCCTCTCTCATATCGTCAAGGGCGCCAATCTTGTTTCTCACAGTTGGTTGATGTGGCCTAGTAGCAGCCGGCGTTTGGAGGCCACATCTGCATATCTCTTCACTCGGATGTCCAGACGACTTTTTCATTTCCTCTCGATGGCACATGGTCTATCTGGTTGTTTGGTGACACCCATTCGAATTTTTATGTATCTCCTTGATGTTTCATCAAATACAATTTGTAGTCTATCGTAACTCTTGTTTAGCATGCTCATGAATCACTGTTTACCAGCGCATAACGTTGAATCACACTGGCATTCCTTCACATTGATAAGAATCTTGCAGTACTAATTCTTGGTGTCACTGTATTCCACTACACATACGCGTGTGTATGTGTATGTGTATATAATTAAACATGCAAGTTAATATGAATTGTCTTCGTGACAGCGTACTTGACAACGAAGGTTGGACTGGTGATGTACAACGTCATGCTCCTCGGGTCGAGCATCATCCCAATCGCCGTACTCTTCGCCCTTACCGTTGGTATGTTCGCAGGCAGCATCAAGGTATGTGGCTCGAAAACACGATCGTGTCATTTTTAAATGGTGGTTACACACGGTGTTTCCACCAACTTTGAGGTTTTCACGCGTACCCCAAGATCAGCCCCTTAATCAAAAATATTTTGTTTGTGTTACTTATATTAACTGGATCATCATGCACCTAAGTTAGTAGGTTTTTGAAGAACGATGAGCGATTTATATGTTAGCTACACAAATATCATGACGTATTCATTTACCTGCAAACATTTAACATTGGTATGAAAAACACAAACTTTGTACGCAATATTGCCTGCCAAAGATAACTACGATTTCCCATCATTTACATGTGCATTATTTTCATTTTGTGCAAACAATGTCCATCAATATTACTACATAGACCATAACAATATCCTAAGCTAGTGACACGAGATATAGTATTACGGTGAACTGGTTGGAGCAGGAGTACCGCGCCAACGCCGAGATCCACGACGCCCTGCTGTTCAGCATGCAGGCGAGTGACGCGGTGCACGACCTCCAGCAGGAGAGGGATATGACGGCATTCTACATCGGCACCTACAGGTGGGCGCGTGTCGTCAACATCATTGCCATCACCGTAAATAGTGTCAACATCGTCAGAGTTATCGTCTTCGCCGTCGTGACTATCATCACAGTGGTTATTGTAACCTTCATTACCTACTTATCATCTTCATGCCGTGTGGCACATAAGGTTCTCACAGACCCCTCTGTCATGGGCTCTCCTTGCTGATGTGCCCCATATCAAACCAGCAGCCTTCAGTTCTCCTTAAATTTTTCGTCGCCACGTTTTTTTGGCCTGCTTCTTTTTCTGTTTCCTTCTGGCGTCCAGGTTAGCGCTGTTTTTGCTGGCAGGTCATTGTTCATCATGTAGACATGGCCAAACCATGTCCACCTTCTCTTTTTCAGGATGAGGCAGATGTGTTGTTGTTTTGTTACTTGGTGGAGTCTGGTATTGGAGATGGTCTCGGGTCAGCACACTTTCAGTATCTTCCTTAGGCAGGTGTTACGGAAGCTGGAAAGTCTATTGGTGCCTTGTTGTGTCGAGTGCCAGCACTCTGAGTCGTAGAGGAGCACAGAGAGGACATTGCTAACCTTCATTAGCAAACCACTAACGTTAGTCGTATTCAAAATCAGGTGGCATAAGCATACGGTGATAAAGATGGTGATGGCGACTATCATTGGCAATAGTTATTATTATTTTCCTAATCATAATAATAAATATAAACATAACCATAATTACCATCATCACCGTCATCGTCATAGTTGTCATCGTTGCCGTTATCATCATCATCATCGTCATTATTAATCGTGACAATTCTGTGACATATTCATCATGTCATCATCATTTCAGTTATCACTAAGCTCCTTGCTTGATGTGGGTTAAACCGGTTCACTTTGGCTGCCTCTCGTTTTCTCAAATACGTGTGGCATCTTAGTCAATAGTCCTGCTTCCTGCATAGCATCACCGATACGTTTATCACGTAATTTGATGGTTCATATTTCCACGTGTCCACCCTGCCTCATATAGCGTAGATTTCCACACAAACTTCTACATCACTTATTCGATCATCCTTGATTGTCGTGTCTTCGTCAGATATCCCACGAGGAACCGTATGTAGCGTGTCATTGTTGAACAAGTAATGAAACTCAGTGGGATATCCCTGACATGCTAAGCCAGGTAAATCAAATATAATATACAATATAATAATTTTATTCATATATCGCCGTTGAAGAGTCAACACAATGGAAGTCCATTTTGATCTGCACCATGTAATTGTTTGGATACTTCTAGTACACAAACATTTACTTTCATTGTTTTGATTCCGCGACATATATGTTGTTGAAAAGTAAATTTTCGTGTGTTAGAATTTAGTCTAATATACTCATATCCAACCAACCACATGGTTCAAATAAAAATAGACTTCCATTGTTTTGACTCTTCAATAGCGATGTCTTCCTCTCGTTGTCTCTCAAAGCTATCAGGGCATCGGTTCGCCAAGTGGCAGTAGGTGATGCCATTAGATGCTCCGTCTAATGACGACTGTTTGTGCGACGTCCTGTTGGCTGTAGTGCGATCACAAAGTCAGATCTCGTGGAACAGTATCGCAAGACGGACGCCACCCTTCATAAGCTGTCCAAGTGGCCCGTCGCTGCCAGGGAAGAACGGGTGCACTTTTTGACGAAAGGCGATTTCCTTATGTACTTGAATCAACACCGCTACCAACTAAGTGTGTCGAATACGGACGAGAAGAAAGAGCTGGCAACCTACTCGGCGATGATCTCACAGATGATGAATTGGTTAACTGATACCGTGAATCGGGACACTACGAAAGGCGCATGGAAAGAACTTGTTGCTCTACTGCAGGTCAGTGTCAAGGGGTTATCTAAAAGGCGCTATTGAAATATTAAGCAAGAACCATGTACTATTCTAATGCATCCCAAGTCTCAATCGTTCCATTTCGTTCAATATTGTCCACGTATTTCCCGTGTCAGCGTACTTGATAGCTATGCAATTCCTACAATCTCTTGTTTGCTTTCATGAAACGCTATTATCTGTTGCAGCGCTTTATTTCTTAGTCACATATCGACATAGGGAGTTATATGTGTGTACTGTCGTGTGGGAATCTCTACAGCGGATTCCTGTATGTTTGCAAAACATAACCATGTTGCCTGCATAAGCGAACCTGATTTTGCATAGTTAGGATAACAAATGCCATAGTGTGATCGTTTAAAAACAACGAACCATTAGTTTAAAGAGGTGTATATCATACAGCCTACGAGCGCGTACTCAAACAACTGACTGTACAAATAAATGCACATTAAGAGGAGGGTGAAGCGAATCCATCGAATACACTAAGTTATTTTTAAGGGAAACAAAATTCATGGTTTTGGCCTATGCACCTTTAAGAGTTACTAAAACATAACCATTTACAAATACAATTAAGAATATCACGCCAGTGGATTACAAGGAAAACCTTGTTGAACACACAGCATCTTAATTTCATGGGCCGCGCCATACTATTAGATAAACTCACCGGTGCCGTGGTCTGGTGATATCTGCTTGCCAAATGAAAACATATTTGCAAACACCCATTTCTATACTTGTCAACATGATATGGCCATGCTGTTTGCATCCATGCCCAAAACATGTAACACGTTTTGGTATTTGTTTACTAAACTAGACTTTCTTTCATTTGATTGAGACTTTGCGTTGGCTATGTATGTACCAGCAGCGCTTAATACGTCACGCGGTAGTCTAGGTCACCCGATTTCATAGAACTGCGCATGCGGTTATCGATTGCGCTGTCAGCACTGTCAGTTAACCGGAGAATTGACCAGGATATCCCACTTTTAGAACACATTGTGAGTAAACACTGTGGTGATATTCTTGATATTAGTTGCACATGGTTAGTTTTTATTTTCTCGTTTAGGTGCATAGCAACAAACCCTTGCCTTTAGTTTCGCTTTTTTTTTCGGGAATAACAACAACGATTGCTGGAAATCATATTTATATTACATATTGTAGTATAGTTCCATTTCCATGAAACCTAAAAATTCATTAGAATCCCATTAATAAAACATTCCAAATAATACTCTGTTCTACCGGCCTGCCTCGATTATGCATATTTTTCCCGCGCATATCGGCAAGCTTCGACGTGACGTCACTGATGATAAGGAAGTGCTACGAGGCTGGGACTTTCCAATCATTCACCGTACCGTTGACAGCGATAGCGGTTGCTTAGGAGCGAGCGTCAGAATTGTTTATTGTGCGGCATTTTATTGTAATGCAAACAGTAGTACGAGTGAAGTAACATGTAGATGGCTTAAGTTATACGGTGCCAAGTTTGTTTAAAAAAAAGCAAACGTCAAGCCGACGAACACAGTCGGCTTGGCTTGCTTCGAGAAAACTTGATTCGACTGCGAGAAGGTGGTAGCGCTGGGTTATCCAGGTGCTAAAATCTCCTTGGAAGAGGATGATGTGCCCACAATTATTCCCAGTAGTGGAAACTATGTTAATGTCACCAATCCGTAAAACGTAGACGACCACGGTCCATCTAGGATCGAAGCGAGCTGTCAGCGAAACAGACAAAGCATTGTACTTCAATAGTATCTAGTTAAACATAGCATCCCTTTGATGGCAAGTACTGGAATAACAAACCCTTAAAATGGAGGCAATTACTAGCTAGAACTGAGTATATATTGCGTGTCACATCAGTCACCGAAATCACCAAGCCGAAATATCATGGTAGTTGGGCCGAATTCTTCGAGGGCCGAGATCACCATCACCCGTCAGCGCTACGCCTGCTATTGCGATGTTTACTTTTCTGACCTAACCATGAAAACGACCACCTAGAACCGCCAAACTTCTCCTCATAAATTTACCATACATATACACATGTCACGTGGTCAAACATTACTCTAACTTCCATGTAACGATAACAAATTACAAAAACAAAAGATAGATATATTTTTTATTCCTAGCTCCGCGAAGCTAGGCATAGGAAATGACAAGTTTTGGTTTATTTTGATCTTTATATGGAAGTAAGAGTAACGTTTGACCACGGCACATGGGTGTGCGTATGATAGATGTATGAGAGGTTTGCCAGCTCTATGTGGTCGTTTTCAAAGTTCGGTCAGAAAGTAAATAAGTTCGAAGTCAAAAGCTAGTGGTGTTGCTAAACCGCTCTGAAAGAGCCGAATTCGAAGATGATTCTGCGATATCACTTGCCGCCAGCGGTTCGAAATCGTTACATTATACTTTTTATTCTGGAAAATTGACATCGCCATAACTCGCTATAGTAACGCGAGTGAAACCATACTGAAACATTGCATAGAAATCTCCGACTGATTGTAAACCCATATCATCGTTGACGTCACAAAACCACGTGATTGCTCATCTCATTAACTTCGAATGTTACGCGCGCTTTGCGCATTAAACATGTAATTTTACATATAAACACATTTAAATTTTTTTTTTTTTGGCATGTAGTACAATATTAAACGTTGTGTACACACAGAAAAAGCATTTTAGCTAGAATCTTGTTATTCCCTTTAAGTTATGTTATCAAGCAAATGTTTCGTAATTCACAAAATCACATCTGTTTACACAACGATGCTCCACCGACGAGATTATTCAACATTGATATATACTATACGATCAACAATTTCATCTCACACCTTGACCAATTGTATAACTGCTATGGTGAATTGTCACTGCAGGTAATTGAAGCGAAGGACGCATTCGGCGTAGAGCGAGCGTACGGCGCCATCTTCTTCTCATCCGGGGGATTTGAGACGAATGAAGACTACCACACGATCGCCCTCAACCAGGCCATCGCCAACTCGAGCCTCAACTCTGCCATCGAGTATTCAAACGTCGTCAGAAAAATGCATGAACGCTACGTGGAGAAGGTGACGTTAACAGCGACGACGTGACACTCGCGTTGTGTGTTGTTCGTTCGAATGTTGAATTTAGAAACGCGTAAAGGCCGCTTTTTACGAGCGATTGTTTTCCAAATTTCTCGGCCGAAACGGTGTCGCGTGATATCGCGTCGCAAGAATTGATCGTATAAACACCCTCACGAGACAGATTAACGATGCCAATTTTTTTATAATTGTGTCGGGGATATTTGGACTGGTTTCAATCTATTGTACAGTTGACTCCGATTTTGACGCAGTGTCCAATCAATGACCGATAGCAGGTGAATCCGTCGTGACCTTCAATCAGCGCTCAAATCGGGAGTGGCACGAGTCACGCTGTAGATCGCTGTACACAAGCACTCGTCTAAACGTACTCGCCTTTTTATGCGACGCGGCGTCGTTCGTGTAAACAGGCTTTATTGTGTACCCATCGTGTACACTATTAATAAAAAAATGCGTGGCGACTTCATTCTTGCAGCATGGCACCTGTGGCTCAAATATTGGCACTTATAATCGTTTTGTCGATTGGCCAGGTGCCTTACCTGTTTTTGTTGGGTTGAAATGGAGGATGTCAGATCTAGAAACGAATAGAGAGGATACTACTGTTCGTTTCTTCTGAAAATAGGGCATACATAGAGTTAACAAACAAGGGGGCTTTTTTTGTAAACCAGAAATAAAGTAAGCGAGCGAGGTATACACGTATTCGAAACTGGAAGTCTGGACGTAAGACTAGTCTGGAAGTACTGAACGTAAATAGTAATGTTATAATAAACCTCATTAAGCTATGTGTGGCTCAGCGGTTAGAACGTCGGACTCCCAATCGAGAGAACCCGGGTTCCAATCCACTTGTCGCCGTTTCGATACTTTGAGAATTTCAGTGGATATATGAGTGAATAGTCTTTGTGCAGTAGCTGCAGCATGACTGGATGCTTTCCAGAGAAGTTGAAATGGCGTTGGAATGAACAGATATGCCAGGGGTGAAGTGTAAAGCGCTTTCAACAGTCCCACGGACTGGATACCGCACTATATAGGAACGTATCTTTACCTGTTTACCTTAATGTGTCCGGTAGGTGGGCGCCATTACCGGCACACTACGCGACATGCGTAACGAGATCCGTGACTATGACGCGACATCCAAGGATCGCCGTCAGCCATCGAGAGAAAAAGCCCTCGCCTGGTTCGGGAACATGACCATCTACGTGAACGCGCTGTTCGAGATCCAGATCAACATGAAGGAGATCATAAGCGAGTCCATGTACGACATGTACAACTCATACCTGCTCGCCATCGTTGGTTTCGGAGTCTTCCTGTTCGCTGCCCTCCCCATGTGCACGCTCTTCGTCAAGAGCATCTACGCCGTCTCCCGGCAGATACCCACGTTACACCTTCTACTCAAGGACTGGTGAGTGAACGCATCGCCGTTGTCGTTTGAAGTGAAAAGTTAACAGAACTGACCAATATAGCCATCCAAAGAAATTAACTCAAGTTGTAAAGTTGGCACGGAAATCATTGGCTTTATTGTTCTTTTATGCAGAACAACAACGCAAGTCAGGTATAGATTGAAGTAGGCCAACTTAATGACATGTAGTTTTATTAATAGTAATCGTGTAAACATCAATAATCAAGTGACAAATAACCACAACAAGCATGCCGGCCCCAGACTGCTAATTTCACGTAATATATATAATTCGACAACGTATTAAGTGTGTCAACCATTGGTAACAATATTATGACTACTAAATAAACCATTGGTAACAATATTATGACTACTAAATAAATCACTACAAGCTAATATGTTTATTTTACCATGTGGGTGGGGGTCACTCCGCCCACCCCGTAGTTTAAAACTAGACAATCCTGAAGAACGTCCATTCCATCCATCAAAGGGAGGGAGGGTTGGCAAATTGTTTAAGAACTCAGATTAAACCCAAACTGAATCAATATACGCACAAGACTAAACTAACATCAACTAACACTACACAACAATACGCAAATCAAAAATTACAACAATTCAAACAAAGCAAAGATTTCTCGTGTACACTCCACGCAATTCCGAAGAAAGAGAGGACGGCATCATGGCCGCACTCGCTTTTATAGCGTTATCGGGTGCGCATGCGCGAGCCGCCGTGCATACTCTCGTAGCCCAAACAAGTATCGTCCTAATAGGTATGATGCTAAAGCATATTACATGAATTAAGTTACGTTGTCATTCCACATAAACGACAGTATGTCCCCGCTGTTTACATACATCCATGTATGTAATCTATAAGGTCTCAGTAAACAGAAAAACGTCGTACGCTGTTCGAATTTCCTCTTCAGCGTATTGCTCCTGAAGAGGGAGGCTGATCGTCTTCAGAGGACGGTAGAAAGCCACGAGCCGTTTATTATCGCCGACTACCTCAAGAGAACCAGCAAGATGGCGGCTGCGTTGCCACCTATTACAATAGTGGCCGTTGAAGTCGTCGGCCTAGCCAATATCACGGGTACCATCGTCGGCAAGGTAGGCACATCAGCGTAGGAACACATGAACATTGCTCAGAATTCGCTAAATTTAAGAACAGTACACACCGATAAATCGGACTTACATACTTCAACTGATGCAAACAATGCACATCCAGATTTCAAGATGACTACGCGCAGGAATTGTTTGACTACAACAAGAAACTATTACATTATTTATTTGTATTATCATATAATCACGATTTCGATGTTTAAATTATGGTCGACACCTAAAATATGTTGCACTATAAATCTATTATTAATATTGCTGTAAAAATGCTCTTTGCTAATGATGAGAATAAAACGATCTTATCATATCCATCGTAAGCAGGTAACATGACCTAATTTAGGACAATGACCATCACTTTGCACTGCAAGGCCCAGGCAGACAACGAGAGATATGTCGATCATGTATGTAACCGAGTACTCATATTGTACATCTCTTTGTACGTCTCACGGGCGCCAAACTACGATCTTTGATGTCATTTTACCACTGCGTTGCACTTCCGTCACACTGCCTGTACCTTACAAACCGTGTATTAACCAGCTGTGTATCTAGGATCTCGTAAAGGGGAGGCCAAATGGGGCCAAAGGGCCAAAAATGCCATTTTCAGTCGATTATGCCACCCTGATTCCAAAATTACGGAACAAATTAATAACAATTAAGCGAAAGGGGGGCTACGGCCCAATGGCCATCTACCTATATACGACACAATTGACCTCCCCTAAATACGACACTGGTATTTATAGTCAGACGTATGTCGTTGTAGCAGTTAACTGATATTGCATAACCATTGCTTCATTGCAGCAAGTGGCCGATGCAATGGATGAGATCGACCGCCAGGTGACGCGTCTCGCCCAACGACACGACGTCTTCAGACTTGACCGTGGCTGCGGTTCATTCATTGTCATCGCGGGTCAGTGCTACTAACACTATTTTACCGAACGCCGTGCGTCTTTTCTACGATTGTCCCAACTTACGTAATACAAGGGTTAGGCGACAATAAACGCTACTACGGCTGTCAGTATTACGTCGCAATTTCGAAAGTTTGATTCCAAGAAACCGTCAAAATATTGACTGGCAGCACCAAGTACCAAGACATAATTGGATATTTCTGTGGTAATGTTGTGCATCCTGAAATTGTGTAAATATCTTTATCATGACAATCACGATCTACTAAGTTATCCCGTCCGAGGATGTGGTTGTTGTAATAATAATGATAATGAAAATTATAATAATGTATTGATGGAGTAAAATAGATACACCACGATCACATTCTCGACAATGCGTTTTACGTTTCATTCAGGGACTAGCGCCATGCAGCGAGAATGTCACGCTTCGACTGCCTGCCGCTTCGCCCTAGATCTCATCACTGAATGCGGACAACTGCCGGTAGTAGCTGACCTCAAAATCAAGTTCCGCATCGCCTTGCATTCAGGTGAACCGACCCTTAGTTCAGACGTTGCATGTTTGTGTCGGAGTATTGCCATTTTCAGTCGATTATGCCACCCCGATATCATGAACTTTTAATTTAAGTAGCAATCTTTGATGTGGCACTTTGACCAAAGCTTTCTGAAAATCTAACTAGATAATATCTACTAATGATGTCACGTCTGTCCACTTAGTGATTTCTTCAAAAAAACAAAACAAAAAAAAACGTAACATATATGTGAAGCATAACCTTGCTTTTAGGAACCCATGTTGAAATTGACTTAATAATTTATGAAGTCCACCACATGATCTTTAATGAACCTCTCTAATACTCTGCAAATCACTGATGTTAAACTCACTGGTCTGTAATTCTATGACTTATTTCTCGAACCCTTTTTAAATAATAGTATGATGTTTGCTTCTTTCCATTAAAAAAGAATCGCTCCCTCGTTTAATGACAAGTTGAACCCGCTTGCAAGTGGTATTAATTTGTTTTTCTATTTCCATTAGTAGTTTTGGTGGAATTGCATCCACTTATTTCAATATTATCCGTCATTGCCTTTATTTTTTTAACTACCATTTCTGGAGTTACAATTAACTGACCTAAATAGTCCGATTTAACCTCGTGAAATTTAGCATCTGGGACTGTTAATTAACTAATGATCCTCTTCCATAGTTAAAATAACTTGTGATATTATATTTCTCTTCTAGTGGTCCAACCTTGTCTCGTACGTTTTGTTTACTCCTGACACATGCATACAAACTCTTGCTGTCATTTTGATACTACATACTAATTTTTTTTCATAGCTTCTTTTATATTTTCTAATTTCTGTTGCAGCTGCATTATGCTTTGCTTTAGTGAAACAACTAAGCTAAATGTCTACATGGGTGAGGGAACATATATTTGGGGTAGTGTTCGCTAGGACCGTGATTGTTCTAGTTTTGTTCGCCAGGAGCCTGATCGTTTTACCTTTGAGCACCATATATATATATGTATGTATGTATGTATGTATGTATGTATGTATGTATGTATGTATGTATGTATGTATGTATGTATGTATGTATATATATATATATATATATATATTAATACGGATTTGACAGTGACCCTTTTCGTTGTTCCATCCGATATTTTCACAGAACCTGCTTCACCAATATCGCTACCTCGTGGCACCACTAAGCCATTTCATTTTTAATGTCGACTCTTATCGTTTAATCTTTGTAGTCTTCACCTATTAGATCGAGCAATAATTATAAACGGCTACAAGTACATACGTACATTGAGTAAAACAAACCTGTGTACATGTGCGTGTATTTGTGGTCGTAGCCGGTGCCGTTGGCTTCAATCTCGACGACCAGGAACACGATGTCATTACCTATGACTTCCTGTTTGAGGAGATCTCGACTGTGAAGTGGATCCTTTGCCTCATCCGTCGTACGTCTTATTTATCATCCAACAGTCCACTTATCCAAGATATGTATGCGTCACATAGTCAACAAACCATGATAAAATAATTTTTTCAACTCCGTAGTAAATGTTTCTGACACGGTCCAGGGCCCCGTTTGTACGACTGACCGGTATAAATCAATATGTTATATTACGTTGTGTGTAAAACTGCCTACCCTAATTTACACAATTTCGAAATTCGTATTACCGGTACTGTACGATAACATTAAAAAAATTTGCATGCATATTCGTTTCTTTATATATTGACCTTCAGTTTGATAGTTAAGCCTATTGCTTGACAAACCTAGAGTAACAAGTATGTGGAGTGCATTGCCACGATATAAGATCAACAGTAATTTTTTGTCAAAGAGTTGTGATATAATTCACACTATTCAGTTAAGTGGTATTGAAAAGATATACTAAAGTGTTTGGTAATTTTTCACCAAATTGACATTCTATTTTATATGTTAATACAAACATAATTTATGTATTAAGATTTATAAAAGTAAACTGTTGTTATTATTATTATTATTATTGTTATTATCAAAGTTACGATATTATAATATCCAAAATTCGTTTTACAGCTGGCTCTATAATTCTGACGGAGGAGACACGAGACATGATCGCCTTGGATAAGACGTTTGACATTCCCGTGATTCCGACAAACATCCGTGCTCAGGTGCGTAATTGTGTCAACAGAAATATTTGGGAAATAGGTTTATAGATGTTCCAGTAATGGGTTGACGAATACTTGGCCTAACCACGCACGTTGTGCATGATATAGACAAATGATGATTACATAACAATGAGAGAGAAAGAGGGGGGAGGAGATAGTGTGTGTGCATGTGCGTGTGCGTGTGTATATCTGGTGCGTAAGTGCATGTGTTGACCTTGCTCAACATATTTACTATACCCGGCTTGCACTGAGTGTTACAACTAAAGGTAAAATGGGGTACGTTTTGTGAACTGTGACACCAACTGGTAGTGTGAATACTTGTTTTGTTGACACGATCACACAACACCGGAAGGTTATGATATGTAAAATCAAGTAAATGTACGTGGCCACTTCACGTGGTACCTGTGGTTTGTTGGATTTACACGATGTGGCTATTGTCAACACAACGCACGAAGCCACACAGTTTTGACCAATCATCGGCCGTAGACATTTTGGTCACATGATATCCAGCTAACTACGTTCAATCGTGTCCCATTTCCCCAAATACTGTTTGACATTTACTAATTTTTAAATTATACATTTCGTTACAGGAAACGGGACTAAACCGTTATTGTGATGATTCAGTAGACACAATACTGGTTATTTTGCTCGATTTAGTTACTGCAGAAAATATATCACTATATATTTATGTGCATAGTTCACATTTATTTCGACGAGGGACCGGGTATATTGGATAGATGGACCCACCGAATGTGACTGTGGACATGATCCGCCAAACTATGGGACATCTCATAGAATGCACTCTCTTATCAGAATCTGGCAGACCAAACGAATTGAAATTTACAACTTTTGTGTCAATGTTTGTAATGGCGAGGAAACGTGTAAGGAAACGAGAGAAGAAGAAGCTGGTATATATTGTTGTCAACCAACAGACTGTTGTACTATCAGGGAACAGGACAGTCTAGTCCTTGCACCGGATGCCCTGCGATGGCATAGTCGTGTGTTTCCAACGGTGATCCAGATTGCGATGACGTCATCAGAACTAACCTGTGATGCTGCGGGTTGCAGGAACCGTACGGCGAGACGTTCTGGCTGCGAGAGAACAACGCATCCATGCAACCGTCTCCCATCGGATCCACGAGATCCTTCCACAGCAACGTAGCAGCGGGCGTTCAGTCCAAGTCGTATCCCGGGGACTCCTGTCTCCACGATAGCGACCCTGTGAGTATTGCCGGTGTCGCATGCAATCAGACTCGGGGTCAGTTACATTATATCGATTCCAATTCCAACTACACACCTATTACTAATACCATTTAAAAATACCAATTGCTTTTATCAATTCCATATCGAAATAAAAATATGCGAGAGCAACAGAGCAACCAAAACATTCTCAACGCCAATAAATAAAATCTGTTTAGAACAGCTTTATTTACTTTCTGCAAATTATGGTACATAATGGCAAACGAATAATATA
>SDWI01001448.1:10152-41918 GCA_009193005.1 Lamellibrachia luymesi | reverse complement strand
TATATATATATATATATATATATATATATATATATATATATATACAAAAACGCCCGTTTTCACATAATCATGTTTCTAGTAAAACGTTTATAGGCCCTACAAAATACTAACCACAAGTGTATGCAATTGAAATTGAGATATTTCTTTATACACATTTGTAGTTTACGAAATGAAAGAAATATGTGTGAATCTGCACATCAATGTAAGTTGTGGCTGGGTTGACAAAATCAATGTTTCACACATGTTCGGATACTGGTTGGTGGCATGCGTATCACGTGAACAGCATTATGATATCCTCTCATGACGTACGCCACAAATATGAATGACGTCACACTTGTGGTAAAGATTACGAGCAGCCGAAAGACACCCAAGTATCAACGAAGCGGTGTTCTGCAGAAAAGCCTGTAGACGCTATGTGGAACGTCCGGAGGATTTTCTTGAATTTATGTCTGTTGCCTCTTGTAGCAACTACGGACAATTCTACAAGTAAAGTAATATGAAACAAGTCGTAGAGGCGAACGTAGTTAATGAGTTATTTCAATGTTGTAATAATCACATGTTGTTAATAATTAATAATAATAATAATAATGTTTTATTTCAGGCAAGAGCCCATAATATTATAAATACATACAGGTAAAAAAACATACATATATACACATGATGAACAATAGAGGTACATGTAGTGAGAAAAATATATATGTAAATATAAATATACATACATGACGTGTAGAAAAAGTATATATAGGATAAGTCAGGATAAAAAATATATTTGTATAAAAGTACAAACATCATGAATTAAAAACATACAATTAATCAATCCAATTTTTAATCAATGGACTTCGATAATAAATAAAAGTGTGAAGATAATTCACAAAAGTATATTGTCGGATTTTTCCAACCGGCATAAAAGGCTAAACATTGATGAGCGAATACGTTCATTAAAGGATTTAACATAATTGGTAGCGAACATATGGCTTGCACTACTAATGCGGTTTATGAGAGTATCATTAAAATATGAAACATAGATTTTGTAAATCACAATACATTCAACTTCGAACATGCTAAATGTATTATGACTGTTGTATCAATAGATGAATGTGGTTGTATTATCATTATAATATGAAACATGTCTGTTGCGCATCACAATGCGTTCAACGTCGAACATTAAACATTTATTCTGAATGAGGCTCATGTTTAATTGCTTAAGAAAAATGGAAACAAATGAAAAGCAAAATGAAATTAAGGTGCCTGTAGGGTATGTTCGGAAGTATGCATATATGGTGCTATATAATGTATAACACTGTAATATGTAACAACTTAGCCATTTCAATTATATGACTTATTAGTTGTTGACGTGTGTATGGAAAGTGAGGAATTCTTTGTCAATAATGGATATGTTTAGCATTTAATCCGAAACTGATGGCAGAGTAGATATTTTAAAAACTTACATTTGCCCACCATTTAGAATTTGACAACACATTTCTTTGCAGTTTCCCACAAATTAGTGCAATACACATTATATTGTAATCAATTCTGACAACTATCATTAATAATTTGTTTACCTGATTACTTTATAACAATTTGGATACACCGAGAGCGGCTTACTTCCAGTGTGCAAATAGACCACGTGTATGCAATCCAAATAGTGGATGTCTTCCTTGTTTTGAACTGTTGTAATTTGTCTTGGTAATTATTATGGTATAATATATTCTTAACTTAGAATCATGCATTTATGGACCCACAAAATAAATGTTATGCAGGTAAACCGACTTCCAATATCGATGCCTGCCGTACCCCAAACTCCAGGGTTGAAGAGGAGAACAATAAATTTCAATTATTTATTGTTTAGAATTGAAGTCATTGTTCGTACCAATACAGCTATAAGACAATTGTGGATGTTATTAACTAAAAATGCAGGGAAATGTAACACCTACAGAGATTGATTGAAATTGGGTACCACTATTTGTGACATCACCATTCTAGAATCTGGTTGTGCCCAGAAAATAATTCTTCGAAATATGAATGCACATGTATTTATGTGCCTGTATAACATATCGCACATATGATTCAAATCACCCTCAAAATTTAAATTATATCATTTTTAGGACGCACTAAAAGTTTAAGACGCCGCTATTGTCTATTGTATTGTATCATATTGTCTTGTCTTGTGTTGCGTTGCATTGCGTTGCGTTGAATTATATTGCATTGCATTGCGTTGCAACGCATTGTGTTGCATTGTATAACGTGGTGTTGCATTGCATTGGTGTGCTGCAGCATGCGAGTACGTGGCGTATGTGAAAACATCCGACGTGGAGGGCGCTTCAACCGACAACTATATCAAACTGCAGTTGTTTAACAAGTCGACGGCCAGTGCCTGGATAGAACTGGACAACAAAGAAAAAAACGACTTCGAGCAAGGCCGGTAAATACGACAGAAATGTACATATTGTATGAAGACTTTTAGTAAAAATATTTTCACCACATACATTATTGCCAGTACCACTTTCTCCTGGGAACTGTCACTTCAACATCGACTGAATTACTAGAGAGTTAGCATGCCAATTACAATGTTGAATTACACAGTAGAGTCATAATGTAAATACCTGGGTAGTTTCCATTCGTTGGTCGTAAGTAACCATTGGCAACGGGTGTCGACCTTAAACCAGATCAGCCGTTTGTGTAAAATATTAGCACACTGTCAGGTCTTCGTCGATTTAAAAAGAGTGACCAGATATATATAAAAGGACTGTCATCCAAAGCAAAAACCAAGATGGCAAATGGACAAGGACGCCATTAGGTTTTTCGAAAGCGTATAGTCCGCCTTGATAAGATGTATGTCAATTGTACTTCAAGCACAACCCCACTGCTAGCATTAACACATTGTTAACTCGTGTCGTAACATAATGAAGTAGCGGTGTTCTTCTAATCACAACTACTGAAATTTACTTACTCAAACTATTTGAGAGTTACTTACTCAAAGATTCGGCTGCCTTAGGTAGCCTTCACCGGGAACTGAATTCTGCGACGACTAGTTCTTCTCCTGCTCACCGGTTGGCACGGCTAGCAGGCCGTCCCATACGTTGCTGAATCGATAACTAGTCGTCCCAGAATTCAGTTCCAGACGAAGGCTAGGTAGCCGAAACGTTGAGTAAGTAGATATCAATAGTTGATATTAGGCGAAAATCGGTTACTTCATTATTCTCTACCAACTTGATAAGTGTCGTAATATGTTCACTTCTTTTTCTTCTATGTCAGCACCGACATGTTCGTGTTTGGCGCCACGTGCTTCGACCATCCGTGCCTGAAGCTGTCGGAACTAGGATACCTAAACAGTCTGACTCAGTGCCTCGGCGATCAGTGGCACTGTGGAGAAGTTAAACTTTCTCTTGTGTCGGGCGGCTTTCGTCCTTGGCAAAGACAATATACATTCCGCGAATGGATACACTGCGGAACGAAAGAGAAATGCTAGACCACTGGCGTCTCATATGTATGCTTCTTCAATACAAGAATATGTCTATATTGAATTAATATGTGTGTGTTTATTTGATTGTTTGTCTCAACATTTGAAGTATCACGATTTTTTTTGTAAGCTTACCAGCGAAATACCATTGGAACAATAGGGAGGAATTCATCCGTTCAAATATTTATATTATATGTTTGTGTTGCTGATTTAAAAAAATGTACAATGTCAATAAATTTCACTGATTAATTACATATGAATAATTAATGGCAGCATATGCTTCGTAGATGTATTAAGATAATTAATTTTTGAACTTGAATAACTCATAATATAATGCAAATTATTTGTAATTAGTAAGTAAAATATAACTACATTGTAAAAATAAAAAAACAGCAAATAAAATATAACGTAAAATTCTTCATAGAAAAACAACACAATTACTATTATTGAGGGCGGGTTATAAGTAGATGAACATTGTTGGACTCTCGATAAGCCAATGGCTTTCCTTGTCCACTTGCCATATGGGCCTTTGGCTTGGATGGCAAATCTTGTTAAATTACAGTTGATTGTTGTATTAACATAATGGATAAGATAATGACATCGTTCGACCGTTGGCAGGTTTACATCAATGTTTTATTAACGACATTTACAATCCGCAGGTAGCGCCACATAGTAGCAATATATATGTAGTTAAACCACACAACATTCACGTATTTTTCAATGATGCATCTAATGGTCAATTGTGTACGCATGCCATAACAAATATGTCCTCAGATTGCACCAGAATGTTGCATTAATGATTGTCTTCTGTGAGAACCGGAGACGCGGATCCCATCACAATGGTAGGCCTTGCACATAAGATTATGTTAAAGTTTCCTACGAGCCTGCAAGAGTATACAAAACGCACATGTCAACAATTATATACCTCAACACGGCTTTCTATAGTATCATCATCAGCACCACTGTTTTCAAATCGGTGCGAACAAAACACACACAGTGTTGTGTCTTAACCATCAATGGTGCACGCTGGTGCTCCTTCGCATACGTTTGGCAAATAAACCGATGTGCGCTTTCCAAGATAACTTTAATTGTATCTGACGTTTCAAATGATGACTTCGACCTTTGCGCTGTATGACAGCAGATGTCAATAAATAAAATAAATCGAATAAAGGAGATGTGGAAAATGGTAGAAAACAAGGAAATCTCCTTCCCAAACATTAAAAAGAAGCAAGAAAACCCCAGGTTAAAAGTTGTAAGCGATGAACTTCAGAATCATCAGAGGTCAACGTACAACACGCGCTTCTGACAATCCGCAAAAGGGTTAATAAGTGAACTACGTCTTACGTAAATTCGGCACGTTTCTCTTGCATTTGCTACAAACACTCGACGTCGATTTGAGCGCCACCGGAGATTATCCAAATAACTTAAATACAATACAATATAAAATACAATACACCGCACAGTATTAATAAAGCGCCTGCGTCCAGCTCAGAGACACGTCAACGTATAGGGTTAGGCAAATTCAAGAAACTTTAATTCGTCAACAGCTGGTTGGGCACGCTAAGTAGGTTTGTAGAAAAAAACAAGATTAAATGGATGGGTCCTCAGCTGACGACAGAAACGCGTTATAGTTCCTGCTAACTAAACACGCTACACGCGCATTACACAACATCGACCCGATAATTTTATATGAGATATACGTGTAACTATTATTAAAGCTAATGAATACGGACCCGCGTAATACGGATACGAGATGACTGTATTTATAAGTTTTACACATTGTGGTGCACCTATGAATTTGTTAATCTGATAACATGTTTGCTTGATTCAAGAAATATAAAAAATCATGTAAACCCTAACATTTGTGGAACTGGTTTTAGTACATCTATGAAATAAGTTTGTTGAAAATTGTGAAGTCTTTTCGATGATGCACGGTAGATGGTTGCAGACATAATACAAAAGTCATAGTGAAGTGTTCTTATCAAACAGTTGACGACATTGGGTTTACATACTTCTTAATATCGTTTCACATTACATAAAATAAACGCAGTACATTAAGATGACGGGAAGTTTCAAAATTAGAAATTAGAACGGATTATTGTTATAGTAATTCATTCTTATTCATACATGGTCAGTTGCCAATTCGTTGTCGACAGACACGTTTGAAATACTACTCAGAGGCTCTACTGGGAGGCCTGCGTAGTTGCAATCGGAGGCCAGCTTTCATATTCGTCTGGTGATGCACTCTGAGGCCTGCTTCCGCATCCATTCGGGACTTCACTTTGACGCCTACTTCCACTGCGAACAATACTCCGAGGCCTGTTTCCACCTCCAATCAGGGCTGAGTTTGGGGGCCTGCTTCCATATCCGCCCTCTGCACGGGGGTGTACATTCGGTACGTGACTTACTTGGGAGAACTATGTATATCTATACACACACGCACACGCACACGCACACGCACACGCACACGCACACGCACACGCACACGCACAAGGCCAGATGATCGTGATACATGGCCGTACCACTTCAGTTTACGCTTCTTAACTGTTGTAAGAAGGTCGTCGTATGGTCCGATGGTTTGTTTGATCTTGTTGCGCACAGCTGCGTTAGTAACATGGTCTTTGTATGATATGCGCAAGATCTTCCGAAAGCATCTCATTTCCATGGCTTGTATCCTCTTCTGTAGATCTGCTGANAGTTACATATTATGTTAGTTTCAGTGGACATTTTCATTGAGTGTTTTAATCAGTTATGAGTTAATCCAGTAAGTTTTGGTGTTTGTTTAGTATTCTTTCATGAGTTAGGACGTCATATGGAGGAAATAAAATAATTAATATTTTAATAATAGGTAATAAATAGATTTGAATGTTTGGCAAGATGTACCACAACCCATGGGCAGACAGGATGAATAGGAATAATGCGAAATGCGTCTTGTATGTCGGCCTTGGCCACAAGACACCCTTGTCCGGTCTGACGGGTTATTGCCACACAGTCGTCTAACAATTCATAATGAACTTCTGAGTGCAACTTAGCTATATGGGAATTGACACTGTTGTCCTTGGGAAAGCTTAAATCAAGTATTAATCAGAATTGCCCTGGTACCTTTTTGGGACCACTGGAATGCCAACATGCTAGGGTATTAATTAATTCATTCATTAATTCAATTCATCATGTTGTATGTATTTCCTAGATAAAAAACACCCATACCCCCTTTATAGAGCAATAGAAAAGTCGCGAAGGATGTGTGAAAGGTCCTGCAATGCGACCTGCGGCTACTTCTTAGGCTAGTTTAGTAGTAACGAACTGGTGATGAATCAGGGCTGAAGGATGGTTGACATGACTGTGCATGTGGGGGCTACTTATGATGGTTGACGGGATGCAACAGCCATGAATTAGATGGTTCCACTTAAGCCTTGCGTACCCTACTAGGTACGTTGCCTGCCTGTGGGGTAGCACTGGAGTGAGGAGGGTTGGGGTTATTGGTCTTGGACTTGAGAGTCCAGCAGTGGGTACAGGCATGCCCGCGTTGTCTGCAACCGCTGCAGGCATGCTTGTAGCGGCACGGCTGGAAAGGGCATTGTCCGGTGTTGTTCCACTGCTGGTAGTCCCGAAATGGCCACCGCAGCATTTTCGGTGCCATGTGTCGCATCCATGGCAACGTCCCAATTGGTCGCATGCCAGGGCAGCGACAGCATCAGGGCATGGATGCAGCGGAACTGTTCGTCTTAAACTTGCCAAGCCATCCCGCCATGGCGCTCTTGCATGTCGATGATATGACATAAGTAAGTGAACATCGTTGGAGCATTCGCCGGGTAGTGCTCGACGTATATGCTGGCGTAAATGCTAAACACGCGCAGCCATTGTGCAGTGGTGGTGATTGGTGATGCCCAGGGTGGCATCATAGACATCAGTACTGGCCAGCAAGCCCTGGCCGTCACTTGCAGATGTCCCTGGCTGTTGCGTGGGGTGGGGTTGGGGGTAGGTGTCATCGTCGATGGCCCAGCGAGTTGTTACTGCGGCAACGATGTATTCATCAGAGCCGAGGTAGTTGGAAGCACTGCAGGTGATCGGGGTTGACTGCTGCAGGCCTGCGCTTCGGTCAACTGCTGTTGTACCTCCCGCAGCTGTTGCCATAGCGCCTGGTTAACGATACGCAGCTCATTGGGGTAGGGCTCGGAGGACAAGCTGTCTGACCTCGAAGAGCTTCTGCGGTCGGTAGACGGCCTATGACATCACACGTCCATTGGCAAGTCAAGTGTGTTTGTGGTCGTGTTAATGTTGCCTGTAATCGGGAATAGCCTAGACTATCCAAGGTGAAAAACATGCTGGTCGCAAAAGCTGCTGACAGAAATACTCACATATGAAGCAAGCCTACAAAAGAAAGGGATGTATACTGGTCCATAAGTAACAGCCAGACAGGCACTGGACCTGCTCACCAAGCAAGGCTCAACAGCTCCAGTGGGGGAAACGTCATCCCCGACAGGCTAAAAATCATTAGACAACAATGTGGTCCAAAACCTAAAAGCAGTCTCATTCAACCAATTGTCGTTAACAGTGGTACATGTAAGCGCCACAACCTACAGATAAAAAACATGACAACATGTAGGTGTGATCCACCGCATAATCGCTCGCACAACAAATCCGTGTGGTCCATCGCGTCATAGCGCGGCTCGCACCACAAATACGTACGGTCCATCGCTTTATAACGCGGCTCACACAACACGCGCAGTTCATCACACCATATCGTGGCTCGCACAATACGTGCGGTTCCTCGCATCATAGTGCGGGCTCGCACAACACGCGCAATTCCGCGCGTCTCACACAATTCGCACAACACGTACATTTTTCGCATCTTAGTGCGACTCTCACGAATGTGGTTCCTCGCGTCAAAGCACACTCACCAACCAAAAACGTGTGGTCCGTCACCACCGTGTTCACACAACAAACGTCATCATCCTGGTCGGACCTATTCACCAGCTGACACTGCAAGCAGTGTTTTCCCCTTCGCTGGCTCACACCACAAAGCTAAGAAAGAAAGAAACAACACTAGGCATGACCAACAACATACACCTGGCTCTATCCCAAGACCAGCCAAACCCGTGTTGGCCTAATCGCTTGTTATGGCCATACATTAATCATGTCTAGTTGCAGGGACATGGGTACATGATTATGCCAAGGCTCTCTGCCAAACCAGGTAATGACTGGCCTAATCCCCAGTCATTGCCTGGTTTGGCAGAGAGCCTTGGCATAATCATCTACCCATGTCCCTACAACTAGACATGATTGATGTACGGCCATGACAAGCGCCACAATCAATGCATCAGAGAATGTTGTGTGATGAGTACTTGATTATGGCTCTCCGTAATGACCTGTAATATTTGGTTATACCTTGTACATTCAAATGGACACCATCCGGCATCAAATATTGTTGCCAGTTGTCCATGAGGCCCTGGTGATGGTGAAACTGAATCCTGCGTGTATGTCATGGGCCAGCAGCCTCAACTCGGCCTTTCAGGAGCAAGTTATACCGCACCACCTGTTCATTGAAATCTGCCGTGTAAGGGCAAGTGCGTGGGAGTGACCTGCGTAACACCTCTAGGATCACCATTGTTTGACATAGTATTGGGATATTAACACATGAGCTGCGGTCCACACCCGATGGAGAAGTCTGTCGATCAAGTAACCAGACGCAATGTCGTTAGATCCTATGTCAACCAAAACAACATCAGGACACATGCGGCCGACAGAACGAATCTTACTCCCAAGGTGTGCAGATGTCATACCTCCCTGTTCAATGAGTGACACTGCGTGGCCAGTGCGGGAAAGGCCAAAATTGCACGTTCCTTCACTGTTCATAAACAACTGTAGCCGATGAACAAAACTGTGCCCGATGATAACACCATGCACAGGCCCAGGGTCACAGTTAGTGTTCATATCAAAAATGAATCAAATATAATGCGTTGGTTTGCGGCTGCAGATACAAAATGCCAGACTTGAGGAAATTAGGAAAACGTGCATACCGCAAGCAAGCTGCTAAAAATTTAATCCAAAGGATATCTCTGACATATTGTAAAAGTGAGGTACCAAAAACACATACACACTACTAATCTAGGCTACATAAACGTGGCCCTAGCCAGATGGCACCACGAGTTACTGTGTTCTCGAGTAATACTACAGCTAGTGCTACTGGGAAATGTAATCAATCAACCGTTATCGTCTTCAACGCTCGCCATATTCGTGAAAATCGAGATCGGTACCCATATTAAAACCCGCACCCCAAGCATTACAAATGTGCTGTCACAGACAACGGCAGGAAAGCTGGTGAGGTTCTAACGCAACTCGATGGAAATACGCGATGCGAGGCTTAGCATCGACCTGGTGCTGACGTAAATAGGAGACTTAACGTCGAGTGTGCCCATAGGCTATACTATAGTTTAGAGTCCAGTAACTCACTGGATAGTTTGTGAACCTCACAGTAGTCGTAGGAGAGTCGATCAGTGATCGGCAAGTGAATGCATTGACGGATTCGTGAAAGTAGCCGATCGAAATAAGATAATAAGTCGAAAAAAGCAAGCAACGATGCGTGAGTCTGGCTTTCTAGGGCGACCAAGAATTCTAGCCTGACGGCTTGGTTGCACCCGCCATGATTCGCTGACGCATAGTCGTTGTATGATGGAATACAATAGCTAGCAACGTTGGCAACCTCAAACGACAAAAGTTTGCTACTTCAACTTAATGTACGGAGCTTATAGTTTGGGTTTAAATTATAGTGTGCAAATCAGTAAAAGGGCAAAAAAGTGTACAATTGAGATTTAAATTGTTTGAAAAACTAACCTTCCTTGACCCTTTTTATCCGGAATACGCACCAGTGCATAGTTCACCGCATTCACCCATTGTCGTATTTATCTGTTGTGATTTTCCGGTTTATGACAGTTACGTGATATATCTCGTGATAGCCACGAGGTATGGCTAGCTTCCTGTAATGGCGGCAGTCAGGAATAGTTCAATTATCTTGTCATTTTAATCATATTTCAATGCATATTCTTCAAGTTTTCAAATGCGCCACTAATGCTCATTTTAAAAGGGCTGACGCCACCAGATCGGGCTGTGAATATACCAGTTTACTGCCATGTTTATTGATGATTTAGACAGTGAAATGTGCGACAGTGGATCGAATTTGCTATGTGTCAGATTAACTTCTTCCTAAATTTGGTGGTGATCATAATGATGTGAATAACTTTCATAATTGTCTTAGAGATTTTGTGCTTGTTGTAAGATGTAGATATTTTATTTGTCTTGAACTTCTGTACTCACATTTTATATGATTACCCAACAGAAATTATTAAAAACACGTGTGAGAGGATGTTTTGTTTGTGCAATTCTATTTGAATTTTTTTTTTCAAGCATTCAAAATGTTTTTAGTAGGTAACTTAAGGTGATTTAAATTATAGTTTCAGAAAGGTATGTGTCTTATCTTTCTATTAATATATGATACATGCATAAACCATTTAATTTAGCTAGAACGATACAGGTTTACGTAACGTGCAGAATTTTGAAAATACGCCTCGCTTCTCAGATTGTGTCAGGAACACGAGTAGCAAATTTGACCGACTGTTCATGGTTAATAAAAAAAAGGTTAATTAATTTCAAACTTGGCCTGTGGAGAGAAGACAAGTAGGATATGAAGGCAAAATATCGCCATACTCATATTTTATTTTCTTATTTTATGATTACATTGAATAATGGGACTAATTTGTGTGGTTAATTTCCTTTACAAAAGATATATAGAATAGAAAAATATAGAAACCTTAGACGAGCTGGGACTACAACCAAATATCATGATATTTGGTGAATTTTAATTTAGTGCAGCATATATATGTGTAATAAATGACAGAATATTTTGTTTTGCATTTTATTTTTTTTCCTTTCAGGGTGACTTCTTTGTTGAATGTTTTATGAATTTTGTTTACCATGGAAACGGGAGTCTGACAGAAAAAAGTCCAATATATTTTNGTAATTTTTGAAACCAGATAACAATATAAAATAGGCATCTTGGGGTGTTCTGAAGCATTTCTTGCACTTGAAAAAGCAAAACAATTACGTATTTAATATCGCTCACGAATTACCATCGCTCACCCATACGCCATCTGCGCAATAATTTACACATTCCACAATTAACTACGCATTGTGCATTGTTTCTGTACATATTGAATTTTCACAATTGTGAATTTGAGGTGAGCCCGGATTCTAGATAAGTGCCCAGAGAGGGGAAGTAGGGCGGGCGGGCGAGAGGGGGTTAATAAGGATTTTTGTGATACAAACATGGAGCAAATATTTTGATATATGAAGGCCGATCGGAGTCACAATTTTTTTTATTTTGAAAAAAGTGCATTCTTTTTTATGTGCTTACATCATATAAAATATATCTGGCGAGGGAACATATATTTAGGCTAGTGTTCGCCAGGACCGTGATCGTTCTAGCTTTCTTCGCCAGGACCGTGATCGTTCTAGCTTTCTTCGCCAGGATCCTGGTCGTTTTAACATGCAGAAAAAGCTACGTTTTTAACAGGAAAAATCAAGGTGCAGATAAAACATTTGATTCCTACTTATCAGAGCTCCGAAAACTTGCAAAGTCATACAATTTCTGCGATCGTTTGCGTGATTTGCTGATGAGAGACCGGATTATGATGGGCATACGCGACGCATGAACTAGAAAACACCTCCTACAAAAACGGCAGTTGACCCTACAAGCAACAGTGGATATCTGTCGCTCAGACGAGGCAGCAACTTCCCAAATGAAGTCCATCGATGGCTCTGCTGACCAAGTACACAAAGTCAACAAATCACTCTCTCGGGGTGATACCAGACCGAAACCGACACGGAGACATCGCGATACACGCAGTGATAGGGAGACAGAGCGGCGACTGCGTACCACGTACAATCATGGTGACGGAAAACGTACCACGTACAATCATGGTGACGGAAAACGTACCACGTACAATCATGGTGACGGAAAACGTACCACATACAATCATGGTGACGGAAAACGTACCACGTACAATCATGGTGAAGGAAAACGAACTCGTACAATCATGGTGACGGAAAACGTACCACGTACAATCATGGTGACGGAAAACGCACATGTAATTAATGTGGATGCACTCACCCACAGGGAAAGAGTGTTGCCCAGCATGGGGGAAAACATGCCGGAAATGTGGCCAACGAAACCATTTCTCAAACTGCTGCCAAATGGGACAGAGGAAGGTACACACTGCGCAGTGTTCGAAATGAGGGGGGTCTGGAGGGGTGACATTGAATAGTATAATTCCAATAATTTATTAGGCAGTCAAATTGTTTTGAAAACAACTGACATTAATTTCCTGTTTTTCGAACAGAAAGGGATGTGTCAATATGTGAGTTGTGCAAAAGATTGTAGTTATATGCGCATGCGTAAAAAACTGTCTACCTAAAATAATGGCGTCAATGTTAGCCGCATGTATGTAACGATTGCTTCGAATAAACATTCAATGATGCAAACAACAGCATATTGAAACACTGTGGATGTATCTGGCTCACCCGATCTCCTGTCTATAGCACAAAGTCGAACGATACCCATCCTGGGTTTCATATTAATCTTCACTGATTGGTAGCGTTGCTAGCTGACGTCAAGTTGCTGTCTTCGTCGGAAAGGCGCAGACGCGGAGCATTATATCTGGTTATTAGTGATACTGTCTTAGTATGCTTACATGGAGCACAGCGACAAGATTATTAGCATATAATTTAATTAAACTTAATTCATCGTGATTGCCAACAGCACACACACGGATGATATTGACTTGTGTGGTCTTAGTAGGTGGACACTCATTTGGTTAATTACCTAGACAATGATTGTTCTTCGATTTGGACAGGGATAGGCCGTAACCATCAACACATTCATGCGACGTTCAACTATCAACACCTATATGCATTCTATCCGACTACGTGTACACAACCATTGAAATGTTTTATAGCAAATATTGAACTCTAAATCAAAACAATTGAAATGCTCTGTGCCCGATTCACTAACCAATCGCGGACAAAATATCGAAACATACATTAAAGGCTCAATCATGGACTTAATTAATTCAATCGTGTCTTCATGCGAGGTAGTTAACAGAATATACGCCATGGACGCTTCTGTCGATAATTCCTGTATACCCGCGAAAGGTAGCCTGTTTGATAAGAATCCTAGATTTATAAAGGTAAGGGTGCGTTCCTATACAGCGTGGTATCCAGTTCTTGGGATTGTCAAAGCGCTGTCCACTTCAACCCTGGCAGACCTGTTCATCCAAACACCATATCGACTTCTCTGGTAAGCATTCAGGCACGCTGCAATTACTGCGCGAAGACTACTTATTCACAACGCCACATCTGTAGCCATGTATTATTTTATACAGCTGAGTAAACTGTGGAAATATGGGCTAAACGAAATTGCCAAAGCTTCGAAGCTAAACGAAATTGCCAAAGCTTCGAAACGGCAGTAAGAGGATTCGAACCGGGCTCACTCGATTGAGAGTCCAACGTTCTAAACGCAACGTCACCGGACCCCAACTAGCAACTAGCACACACACACACGCACGCACGTTCGCGCGCGCACACACGCACACCCATATGGATTTAGCCTACTGTCAGTCTCGAGAGTATAACGTGAATTTACGCCATGCCAACGGGTTTCGTTTAAATGGATGACGACATAATCGCGGCAACATCAGTTTTGTCTTGCGTCAAATACTACTTGTTTCTAATGAATGCCCAGTAGCGGTATCTACACGATTTTGGAAAGCGAGAAGGTGTCTATTGTACGAAATACGCTACAAGACGTTGTGAATGTGTTGGTTTCTGCTCTTATCAATGAATGAGTGTTGCGCAACATCAAGTAAGTTAAGCGCATTATGAATGAGGACTTTCCAGCTGGCATGCCCAAACATGGCGTAGTGTGTTTTAATGTGTTATTGCGTTATTATGTAACCTTTTGGCAGCATGGTAGAGTAAAGGGTATCTAAGTTTGGACACTGCATGGAGAATACGTTAACATAGATAACATCAGGACAATGCATGGAGAATACGTTAACATAGATAACATCAGGACACTTCATGGATAATACGTTAATGTAGATAACACCAGGACACTGCAAGGAGAATACGTTAATGTAGATAACACGAGGACACTGCATTGAGAATACGTTAATGTAGCCAATGATCTATCACGTGGCGGATAAAACGAAGAAAATGAAAAATAGCATATCTCACTTAGAATGCATTAGTACAAACATAGTTATTTAACTCTCTCAAATTGACAATTATTAGATATAACAAGGCCTATCTATATCTTAGAATACTAGTGGACTTCAACACCATTTTGTATGCCTCTATCCGCATGGAGAATATGTGAATGTAGATAACATGAGGACACTGCATGGAGAATACGTTATTGTAGATAACATGAGGACACTGCATGGATAATACGTTAATGTAGCCAATGATCTATCACGTGGCGGATAAAACGAAGAAAATGAACAAAAGCATATCTCACTTAGAATGCATTCGTACAAACATAGTTATTTCACTCTCTGAAATTAAACAATTATTAGATATAATAAGGCCTATCTAAATCTTAGAATACTATTGGACTTCAACACCATTTTCTATACCCCTATCCGGGTTTTACATAGCAGCTATCCATGGTGACAGGTTCCACGGTGCTAGAGTTTACCTCCTCATTATTACTACCGATGGATGATTTTCCAATAATTACGTTGCTCTAACAGAAAATTGTATAATGACAAAAACAATTATACTTTGCATGTTCTCTTTCAGAATGCACGTACGAGTTCTTCGTGAAAACAAGCAATAAGTACTAAGCCGAAACAGACGACTACATATATTTATATTTCCAACTGCATAACAAAACGACCAGCGATGACTTGATATTACTCGACAACCCGAATTTGAACGACTTCCTCCGAAACCAGTGCGGATGTCAAACGTCTATTCGGTTCATCACCAAACCAGAAGGCAAATACACATACATGGTATTATATTTATATATATATACGCACACACACACACACACACACACACACACACACACACACACACGCACGCACNACATTTGTGGACTTATCTGTTACTGTTATGCTGTTATTAGGCAATATCCTATGTATGGTGATAGAATATTGAATCATCGAAAAAGCAATGGTTCCTGGAGTAAATTTGGGTTGCGATCATATGGGTCTGAAAGGGTTGGCATTCTTTAATTTACTTATGGTAATAGTGACAAACATACACAACTTGGGAACATGTACATAGTTTTACTCAGACAAGGTGAACCAGTCAAGAAATATTACAATTAATTATTTAAATGAATTGTTTGACATATATGTGGGGCATGGTAGCCTAGCGGTTAGAACGTTGGGCTGTCAATCGAGAGAACCCGGGTTTGAATCCTCTTGTTGTCATTTCAAAGCTTTGGCAATTTCATTCATCTGATGTTTCGTTCATCCGACGTTGCCTCAGTTCATTCTATATACATGAGTAGCTGGCTGCAGACAGAGATGGATATCTGAATGAATAGTGTTTGTGCAGTAATTGCAGCTTCCCAGAGAAGTCGAAATAGCGTTGGAATGAACAGGTCTGCTTGGCAAGCTTGTTAACAGATGCAAATGCATTTGAATGTTGAGCATATGAATGCACATTCAAATGCTCCCATAACATTTTTAATGCATTTGAATGCGGACCTTAAACATTTGCATTTGAATGCGACCCACAAACATTTGATTTGTCAAATGCACAACCAAATGTGCAATCAAATGCATTATTAACATAAGTATTATTGTTAGATTCACTTTCACCAGTTCACAACATGCCATTGGAAAAATTGCTCTGTAGTGAGCAGTACCCTCAGCAGGTTATGAAATCATTGTTTGACCTGTGAATCCACTTTCACAACATGTTCTGTAGGTCAACTGGTCAATGCCTGAGTTGTTATTCATACAACATGAAAAGACCAACTGGTCTATAGGTTTCAGAGATTACCTGTTCATTGAAACAAATCAAACAATGCAGACAAATGACTCCCTTGTGTTGTGTAGGCACTGATAATAATTATTGTTAGATTCACTTTCATGTTTGCGTTTGCCATCAACCCCAACACCTGGGAACACGCTGCTCAGGACTGTGCTAAGTGGCGCTCCTCCCTGTACAAAGGCGCTGCAAACTGTGAGGCAAACAGAAATGCTGTAGCAGAAAAACGGAGGCAAGCCAGAAAGTCAAGAGCCAGCGACCCCCTGAGCCAGCGACCCCCTGAGCCAGCGACCCCCTGACAACACATGCGGCTGCCATCCCCTATCCACACTGCCAGAGAATCTTCCAGACACAGATTGGCCTTTTCAGCCACTTGCGTACTCACAGATCAACCCAGCCCCCTCAACCCCTGGATGACTGAAGTGGTCCTTATCACGTTGTGATGGACGAATGAACGGAACGGGGTGGGGTGGCAGCTCATTTGAGTAAATATAAGCAATGCCAGCCCTAAATATTTACAGCCAGAGAAAGTGATTAGTGGTAGCTGTAATTATCCACCAGGTTATCTTCCCAGTGACCCCACCAGTGGACAGTCTATTGTCTTGGGTTCCCCTTCCATTCTGGTCTACCTGAAGGATTAGCATTTAATTCCCTGCCATGGTTCTCAGTAAACTGTCAATTGTCTATTCCTCCCTCCCATTTCCACCACCTCTGCAGGCCTGGAACTGTGTGACTCAGTGTACGACTCTACACACATGTTCATACTTAGTGGTTACAATAATGTATTACTGTATTTGTTAAACAAATGAATAATGTGTTTGTATACATTATGTATTTTTTTCTCCAAATAAAACAAATCGTTAATATAAAGCGAAAACATTTTAAATTAATTCAAATGCATTTGAGTGCGACCCCAAAACATTTGCATTTGAATGTGTTCCTGGAAAATGGCATTTGCATTTGCATTTGACTAAAGTGAAACATTTGCATTCAAATGCTTTGACATGCATTTGTTAACAAGCCTGCTGCCAGGGGGTGAAGTGTAATGCTTTTTGAACAGTCCCAAGGACTGGATACTGTGCTATATAAGAACGTACCTTTACCTTTTTATATGTGAATATACATATGTTGTATAACGTTGCTAATTTATGTTCAAAGATATTAAAATTTCATACAGTATTCTATTCAAATTCTATAGAATATTTCTTGGATTCTATAGAATTATCTCCATAGAAATCCAATGGGATACTCTATAAACATTCTATACAATATTCTATAAAAAAACTTCTATAGAATATTTTCTGAATTCTATTGACTTGTCTCCACGGAAATCCTATAGAATGTTCTATGCAAATTTATAGAATATTTTCTGAATTCTATGGAATTATCTCCGCAAAAATCCTATAGAATATTCTATAAAAAATCTATAGTTTTTTGCTAAGGGGTGTTACGATTAATTAACCACAAAATCTCTTCATTTATTGCATTGACATTCTGCATAGCACTTAGTATATAAACATTAATTTTTGTGTTTGTGATTTGTATTGTGTACAAATGCCAGCAAGACATCAGCTTAACCTTCACGTTTCAGGTGTCCTACTTGATATTCCTGGGTGTGTACAGCTACTTTGTCCTGACGAGTCTGACACCATGGTCAGGGCCCAATACTTCACATTTAGCTGAGATCATCCTCTGGGTGTGGGTCATGTCAATGATCATTGAAGAGATACGCCAGGTGACTATTTTGTCATAAAAAATTTCTGTTTTGTAAGTGTAAATTTTTTTTATATTAAGTATATTTCATGTAGACTCGCACTATTTGCAAGTATGATATCTAGAATATAAAATAATAGCTTTTTTTGTGTTGGTGTGAAGTATTATATATATATAATATATATATATACACACATATATATATATATAAATATATATATATATATATACACACACACACACATATATATATATATGAGCAATTCTCAAAAGGTCGTTACTCTGCATCTCACTCTTTTAAAATTTTTATTATTTTGGAATGGAAACGAATAAAAATATGTGGTTTTGATTTGACTCGCACTATTTGCAAGTATGATATCTAGAATATAAAATAATAGCTTTTTGTATTGGTGTGAAGTATTATATATATATACACACATATATATATACATATATATATACATATATATATACATATATATATACATATATATATATATATATATATATATATATGAGCAATTCTAAAAAAGTCATTACTCTGCATCTCATTCTTTAGAAATTTTTATAACTTTGGAATGAAAACGAATAAAAATATGTGGTTTTGATTGAACGTTTCTGAACATAATAAAGAGATAACACAAGATATCTCGTTGCTGTTCTTTGCCTGTGAGAATGATTTAAAAACCGAAAACATCGTTTTTTGGGTCTTCAAAAATGTCGCACGTGAAGGAACCCATGTGTTGTCATTGACAATTTCATTGACAATCCCTCATTTTATATCATATTAAATATTCTTTGTTTCTTAGATTGAAATGCATAAAATGGTTGGAATGGCAATTTTTGAAGTTTTAGCAATTTGCTCCCATCACTTCATCATGTTTAACACCTTAGGTATATTTTACACATTGAAATCTTGTTCCGATCCATCTATTAAATGCAACCAATGCTACCTTCAACGTGGCATGTTTCTATAGCTGGAATGATGCTTCCCCGATGGCAAGTAGACATTTGTTACACTGTCACTGACACGTTACACTGTAACTCGGACTGGCAATGCCAAAATGGCATTATTCTGGCCGACAGTTTGCAGAAAATCATCTCCACGTTGTGACTCCGCTGTTTGTCGCACACAGTAGAAACCAACAACATGACATATTTTTAATGCTATGTACTGATTACCTGAGTTTGAATCTGTTTAAGAATAAATTTGATGTAAAAAGATGAATCATTCAGCATTCCATCAGCATAGTCTGTACCTTGCATTATAATGTAAGTTTTTGGTGAATGAATGGAGAATGAATACAATAAAAGTAGGAAAATTGTATTTCACTTGGTTAATTCCTTTGCTTTGCAATATTAATTTTTGTTTCTGTTATAAAAAAGCACAAAAAAGTTTCTGTGCCACTTTGTATCTTTTTTGAATGCATGCTGCATTATCAAATTATCAGTTAGTCAGACTTTTTTATTTTTTGTCATAGTAACGCATATCACCATGGAATAAATTTCCACTTACTTTTCAAAATGTCCTTTTTTTGTACTGCAAATTTTTGAACAAATGCCAAGTAAACATTATTGTGCCTTTTTATGTTTTTCCTGAATGTGTGGTGCTTTTTTACAGGAATATTTCAATGGCGCCTGGAGATGGGCATAACTGATAATGTAACACCCTTACAAACCCAACAATGGCCTCAAACTACTTAATAATGATAACAACTTATACTGCCGGGTAAGAGGCATATATATATATATATATATATACTAATTGTACAGTACCCAAACATGAGAAACATCAAAAAGGCATGATGTGAAAATAATTATATTTCTGTCATCAGTAACATGTAACACTGAGTTCTTCCACCATACAAATCCCCTAATAACTTTGTACTTTCTTGAATAAAATTTTTTTGTGTGCATTACTTTCATGTAAAGTAAAGTTGACGGTAAACAGAAAAAACTGAAAAAATAATGTTAAAAGATCTTGACATTTTACTAATACGCGATACTTTTGTGATGACCTTTTGAGAATTACTCATGTATATTTATTATATATCATTTATATGGGATATGGTGGCATAGTGGTAGAAAATTGGACTTCAGACTCAATCCACTTGCTGCTGTTCGAAGGCAATTTCATTCAGTCCTAGTTGCCTCAGTTCACTCAGCTGCATAAATGAGTACCTAGCAATTGACAGTGGTGGTATTCCAATGATGGAATTATAAGACAGTGGTGGTATTCCAATGATGGAATTATAAGACAGTGGTGGTATTCCAATGATGGAATTATAAGAGTGACCACCATTCAACAATTGACAGTGGTGGTATTCCAATGATGGAATTATAAGAGTGACCACCATTCAACAATTGACAGTGGTGGTATTCCAATGATGGAATTATAAGAGTGACCACCATTCAACAATTGACAGTGGTGGTATTCCAATGATGGAATTATAAGAGTGACCACCATTCAACAATTGACAGTGGTGGTATTCCAATGATGGAATTATAAGAGTGACCACCATTCAACAATTGACAGTGGTGGTATTCCAATGATGGAATTATAAGAGTGACCACCATTCAACAATTGACAGTGGTGGTATTCCAATGATGGAATTATAAGAGTGACCACCATTCAACAATTGACAGTGGTGGTATTCCAATGATGGAATTATAAGAGTGACCACCATTCAACAATAAACTATTCATCACGGGATATTTTATAACAGTAATTTTTTTTGCAAACAAGTAACATACAGTGTGAAGTAGTGACATATTTGTAAACAGAATCATTACTGTAAACCAACCAGTAAACAAATAAATGCAGCTCCCAGGGAGAATGGCTTATTCCCGTGCAGCACTCCTACATTCAGTGTGGAATTAATCAGGTTCGGCAGCGCAGTTTGCAAGGTATTCGGCAATCGGGCAGTCAAGATCCACTAGCAAAGAGCCAGGGTCATATGGCAGGCAATGCAGGATGTTGCGAGTGGCGCACGAGACGATCTTCACTCATTCTCAGAATGTGGTCAAGCCACATGTCTTCGTGGCTTCCACGACATCAGATGATGGTGGTGACGCTTCTTCGTGGGCAAAATGGCCGGTGATGCCTGAGGACATCCAGATGTTGGCTCCATTCAACATTCTATGAACAGTCTCGTCAAAATATCGGCCTTCACAGCCGTGAGTCATCATTGACTGGACAGCAACTTTATACAGGCATGCCTTCACTATGGAAGTCCAGCATCTTTTCACACCACAGAAAAGTGAATCAAGATTTAACAAGATTGCTTTCCAAGGCAAAGGCCCAGATGGCAAGTGGACAAGGAAGCCATTGGCTTATCGAGAATCCAACATTTTTAATCTATGTGTAATCCGCCCTCCTGAGATATGTATCAACCTTGTTTTTAAACATGTTCAAGCTGTTGCAGTTACACAATCTGTAGATAATTTGTTCCATTCATTGATTGTCCTCTGTGAGAACAAGTACTTTCTGATATCCAATCTACCCTGATCCTTTACTAATGTTACCTCATGTCCTCTAGTTCTATTATCTTTCTTGAGTGAGAAAAAATATTTCTATCAATATTTTCGTACCCATTCAATGTCTTAAAAACTTCAATTTGATCTCCTCTCCCCTAGTTGGTTCTAGCACGTGTTGAGTAAGGAAGCTATCCTGAATTAAAAGTAGAAACTGTTGGTCTTCACCACCGTACTCTCTAGAGGTTTCCATTTTATGTGTCCGTGGTTGAAATCTCCCATTATGATGCATTCCCCTTTACTCACTTCCTTTGTAGCATTTTGTAATTTTCTGTTATCCTCTTCGTTTATGTTTGGACTTTGATAAACTAATGCAATAGTTAATGTCGAATTTCCTGTAACTATATTGCACCAAACCGCTTCGTTTTCAATTTGCCACTTTCGACTGCTGCTGATAGTTCATCTGCAAACACTGCTGCACCTTTTCCACTAAGATGAAGCCCATCCCTCATCTAGATCCATCCCTTCCCATTACCAGTACAAACCCTCATAGAATTATCTGCTCAACCCGTGTCTGCTTAGCTCTTCTAACTAACTGCCTGTATTTCCTAACTATGGCAGTTGTACCCTCCCTCTCTGCTTTGTTTAATCCCTTCATGTACTAAAATAGAACCTCCCTTGCCTGGACCCACAATTTTATCCACCCTCTCTGTGATAGACTCTATTTTTGCCTCTGGAAAGCAAACCACCACGTCGTCCCCCTTGTTTAATGCTCTGTCAGTCTTTCTGACTATTGAATCCCCCACAAACACCCTCGCTTTCCTCCTCACCCCCTCTATCACTACCTCAGAGTAGCTCTTGTGTCGGATCCCTTCCGTCGCATCCTGTCCCGCAGTCGTGTCATCAGGCAGCATGTTGTCCATCTTCCTCTCGCCCATCAACATGTCGCCTTTCGCTCCCATCTCCTGGCTATATTGCACTCCTGGTGCCTTCGCTCTTGGTGCCTTCGCTCCCGTAGCCTTCCCTCCCGTCTCTTTCGCACCCGTCTCCTTCGTCTCGTCTCGTCTCCTTCCCTCCTGTCTCCTTCCCTCCCATCTCCTTCCATCCCGTCTCCTTCGTTGTCATCATCTTCTGCCCCATCTCCTTACGTCCAGTCTCCTTCCTTCCTGTCTCATTCCGTCCAGTCTCCTTACGTCCAGTCTCCTTCCGTGCTGTCACCTTACCTCCTCTCAGCCTCTTCCCAGGCTGAAGTGAGATTTCCCTAGCATCTTTCTCATCACCTTCCCCCACTTTATCATCCACTGTCCACCCACCAGAACCACTGGCATAACCCACCTCTTCCCTTTCCACCAATGCCACAACGAGCTGTACGATGTTTGACGTCTGCAGGGCATGCACTGACACCTCGCGCAGGTGACCTGAAGTGCTTGAAAATGAGTACTGTCTCAAGTGACTCACTGTGCTGAGTGTGGCTTGGGCAGCGGTACGTTTGGTGTGTTTCACCAGGTGGTCAGACGTCGTGCCCCTAACCAACAAGATGAATTTGCCTTTCGTACACTATATTGAATGGGGAATGTTCGCAAGCAGTCTGTGATGGCCGTTACCTTCAACTTCGGATGGATGTTTGTTTGTATCTTCATGCTCGTAGCCTCTAAGGAGCCTCGGGAGAGACTTTTGAATCAAATATCGCATCAACAGTGGTTGTATTAAGCAAGGCCATGTCAGCATACTTGAGTGGAAGATACAGTCCAGGCCAATGCAAAGCACTAGCGGTGAGAATATAATCTCTGCATGGTGAATCGTAAGGACATTCGACTTGCACTTGATGCCACCACAGCTTGCGTGAGTGACAATGAAAGGTACATCGCCCTAATAATATCGTATCACTTCCGCAGATGCACCTGTACCCATTAGACTCTTGAAGAGTTGATCATGTCGAAAGTGGTGCGGTAGTCGATGAACGTTGCCATTGCCGTCTTGCCTCTAATGAGCCTTGCTTTTATTGAGATGTTTTTGCAGCGTTATATTGTCTCAGCAATGATGGTTCGGTCTAAGGCCAGCCTGAAAGTTGGGAAGATCCTACTCCACAAGAAATGCTGTGCACTTTAACATGAAATATAGTATGAAGCAGTGTTTAGTGTGAAGATGTGTTCAGTTTTACTTGGGACCAAACGCAAATATGACCACACGTTTGATGCTCTACCTAAGGCTTCTTCTGGGTAATGACAACCTTCAACTAGCTGAAGATTTTTAGTGAGTCCACAACAGGTTATACATTTATCCCCTGTGTGTGATGTATGTTTTACTTCCCCTGGCATAGACACCATTTAGAAGGGGCCAACAGCTTTTGGTGTCTCTTCCGAAAGACACAGACAAAGTGCATTGAAAAAAATTAGTCGAGATTGTTGGACTGTCTTTGGTTTTGGATCTCGTAGTTACTGTTTCTTGCTGGTGTTTTGCTTATTGCACATTTATTGACAACACATGTTTGTAGCAAGTCTGAGAAGAAAGATATGAGTTGAAATGGAACATTGCTGTTCACTGCATATAATTAGTAATAAGTAATAGTATAGTAAAAGCTTTATTTCACGATGGTGACCATGTCCATAATTGTGTTGTGTAACTATGCTGGTAATTTGTTTTGGTTTACAAACCACGTGTAGTGAGAGTACTTCACATTATGTTGAGCTCTAGATTCATGCAGTTTTCTGCCAGGAAACGGGGTCTGCAACCTTTCCTTTTAATCATTTTACTATTGTTTTCTCCACAGATTTGGACCTCAGAAGCAAGCAACTCCAAGCGCAAGTTGTCTGTATACTTCTCGACTGGGTGGAATATATTTGACTCTATCATACACGGTCTATTCATAGTGTCTGTCATCTTGCGCTTCACTGTCCCCGACAGATTCTTTGAGTGGCCTCGAATGTGCTACTGCTCCACGCTATCGTTGTACTTCATCAGGTTCATGCAATTCTTCGATGCTTATAAAGCCATCGGGCCTAAGATCATCATGATTCGTAAAATGGTAGGTCATTGGCTTTAGCCCAGCCAATATATATATATATATATATGTATGCATAAAATACAAGTAAATATATATATATATATATATATATATATATCCCATCCAAAGCAATAAACTCCATATATGTATGGAATGAGTCCAACAATTGTTCATCTATATGTAGCCCACCCTGATCAGATATTTGTCAATTTGCTTTTTAAACATATTCACTGTACAGTAGTACCTGCCTTCAACGGACACTTCTGTATCCAAGCAAAAGNAAAATATCCTGTCCGCTGTCCGCGTTCACCAGGTGTCCCCTCATCAGAGGGTCATTAACATGGTAAAACAGTCCGTACATTGAGAAAGTGTCCCGACATAGCAGGTGTCCGCTCATCGGAGGGTCCGTTGAAGGCAGGTACTACTGTACTACATACACGCATGCATATATCCATACTTACAGAGCCAAAGTAATGTTAATATATGAAATGTTTTCAGTTGGCCGACGTCGTGTTCTTCATCGCCATCCTGGCAGTATTCATGGCGTCCTACGGTGTTGCATCGTTTGCATTGCGTTACCCCAATGGGCCAGTTACATGGGAAATTGTGGCGTTGCCCTACTGGCAGATGTATGGAGAACTCTCTATCGATGACATGAAAGGTACACATAGCCGTATATGTATATATGTTACAATGCAATGCAATTAAAAAACAATAAACCCATTTGTTTAGATTTATTACATTAATGCACTCTGAAAACTTATGGAAAAAAATTTACATTCACAAAATATCACGACTGATAATCAGTTTCTGAGGTGTACAAACTGATTGGAACACTGGGTTGATTCCCATCTTTGTTTTGAACTAATATGATTTGATTGCATTCAAACTTCCTAAAGGAAGAATCTCTCATGAAAGGGAGTATAGCTAATATAAATTATCTACACATTGTGTAAATACTAGCAGCGAGAGTATGTTTAAGAAAACAATTTACAAACATCTCATAAAGGTGGGTTACACGTAGACAAAAAATTGTTGGACTCTCCATAAACCAATGGATACCTTGTCCACTTGTCATCTGGATTTTTTGCTTCAGGTGGCAATCTTGTTAAATCTTGTTAAATAGCTACTTTCAGGGTATAAAATTTTAACTCGACGGAGCTTTCAGGAGCCTCTTGGTCCCTTTGTCAGTGTCAGGCTGAACTGCTCTCCGGTGTTATGTGATCATGATGGCAGTTGTCACATACAATCAGGGAATATTCATGTGGGATTTTGTCTAGTGGGGATAATGGTGTGGGATATTCACCACTGTCTATGGCTACAGTAAAACACACTCAAGGCAGCAACCCCTTGGAAACGGCCACTGTTTTTTCCACATCTGTATATCTGACCAGCTTCTGTAATTCGGCCACCCTTTTAATCAGACCATTTTATCTCAGTCACTTGGGTGGTCGCTTTAGAGGAGTTTTACTGTATATTGTGATACCTGCCACTAAGACTGGGATTGTGCCACTCTCTCTCTCTCAGACACTGTGTTTTCTGAGCACAGGGACATCCTCTAAATACTTTGTCCAGCAATTGTTTTAAACTTTCACTTATGGTGCCTTGCTTGATTTCTACTGTCCCATTGGCACCAACCAGTATTTGAAAATTTTTACAAACATGAAAAATCTATGATCCTGTCCTTGAAATCTATGGCCCCAATTTGGGACCGTAGATTGCCTTAAACATTTGCTGCTTTGTCCACTGTCTGTAATTGTTTTGTTTTCTAAGATGTGGTTGTTTAACAAGATTCCCATCCAAAACTACAAGTTCCAGGTGGCAAGTGGACAAGGAAGCCATTGGCTTATTGAGAGTCCAAACTTTTTTTCATCTAGCCTTATCCTATAGCTAACAATTTTATTTTTAAACATATTCTCACTTTTATCATTAACACAATCATTTGACAGTTTGTTCCATTCATTTATCACCCTCTGTGAGAATGAGTACTTTCTCATATCCAACCTACACTGTTCCTTAAAGCGAAACAAAAGTCATATTTTTGGAGTTATGCTAAAAGAGAAAATAAAAACTAACCATGTGCAACTAAAATCAAGAATATCATGCCACAGGTTTACTCAGAATGTGTTCTAAAAGTGGGAGATTCCAGTCATTTCTCCAGTTGACTGAGCACTGACATGTTAACCAGCGAGACCAAAAAGCGCATGCGTAGTTCTATGAAAATCAGGTAACGTAGACTATTGTGACATTAAGTGAGGCCGGCATACACAGAACCAACGTAAAGGGTCAAACAAACAAGTTATTTTGCCAGAAAAAGGACTGGTTTAGTAAACAAAGGCCAAAATATGTTACATAAGTTGAGTTTGGATGCATATAGTATAGCCATATCATATTGACAAATATAGGAATATGTGTATAGAAATATATTTTCATTTGGCAAACGAATTTTGCTAGACTTTGGCACTCGTCACATAAGGTTATCTAATGGTATGGCACAGCCCCAAAATTAAGATGATATGTGTTCAACAAGGTTTTCATAGTAAACCACTGGCGTGATATTCTTAATTGTAGTTGCAAATGGTTATGTTTTAGCAGCTCTTATAGGTGCATAGGCCGAAAACCATGACTTTTGTTTCCCTTTACTAATGCTGCTTTGTATAATCTGGTTCTGCTGCCTTCTTTAAGTTTGAAGAACATATTCCTGTCAATGTCCTCATAACCATTCACTATTTTAAACACTTCTATTTGGTCTCCTTTTAGTCCCTTGGTCTCTAGTGTTGTCAAACCACATTCTAATAAGCGGCTTTCATAACTAAGGTCTCTCAATTCTGGAATCATTTTAGCTGCTCTTCATTGTATTCTTTCTAGCTTATCTATGTCCTTCTTACGATATGGCCTCCATGCTTGTGTAAGATATTCCAAATGTGGTCTAACTATTGCTTTTTACAGGAGTACAATTAGCTTTTTCCTTACATGAGAGTTCTCCTAATTAGCCTTTGAATTTGATTACCGTTTGAAGCAGCAATCCCACATTGCTCTGAAACTAAATGTTACTCCTAAGTCCCTTTCTCCTGCAGTTCTTCCTAATATAGTATCCCACATTTTATATGCTTTGTCCATGTTTCCATGTCCTGTGTGTATGCCTTTACACTTCCCAAAATTGAATAACATTTGCAAATTTTTCAGACTATTTGACTAATTTTATTATATATATATTTATATATATATATATATATATATATATATATATATAATAAAAATAGTATAGGTGTTAATACTGATCCCTGTGGTACCCCACTCAAAATTGATTTCCACTTTCAAATCTCATCATCTACTATTACTCTGTCTTCTGTTTGTAAGCCACTTGTTGATTGCACTATCACCTATACCGTTGATGTGGCAGTTTGTTGAATCTAAGTATACAACATCCACTGGTGACCCATCATCGACCCACTTTGTAATTTCTTCCAAAAAAACAAGAGATTGGTTAGACGTGACCTTGCTTTTAGGAACCCATGTTGAGATTTATTAGCTTATGTTTTATAAGGAATTCCACCATATGGTCTCTAATAATAATTTTTTTATTTGCATACAACTGATGTTAAACTTGCTGGTCTGTAATGTTATGACGTAATGTTTGCTTCTTTCCATTCTGAAGGAACTATTCCCTCTTCTAATGACAAGTTAAACACTTTTGCAAGTGGTGTACTAATGTGCTCTATAATTTTCTTAAGCAGTTTTGGTGGTATCCTATCAAATCCAGGGGCCATACGCATGGACCGGGACTAACGCCTTACACCATAGTGTAACACCTAGTCTATTGCGTAAGCCAGCTAGTCAGTAAGCCAGCTAGTCGCTAGTTGCTAGTCCGGATGTAGGGCTTAAACTTAGGCAATGCTATGCCCGGTCCATGCATACGGGCCCAACTGATTTATTATTTTTCATCTTCTTAATTTCCTTTGCTATCATTTCAAGAGTTTCAAATAACTGCCCTAAATGATCTGATTTATTTAGTAACTGGAACAGGAAGTGAGTTGATCTCTTGTTGTGGCAGGTGATTGTTCCTCTGACCCAACGAAGCAATGTCCTGAGAAGTCGTCCTACCTGGCCTTCGTACTGTTTGCCATCTACATGCTCATGACAAATGTGCTGCTGCTGAATCTGCTCATTGCAATGTTCAGGTATGCAGTCTCACAAGTGTGTCACATTGTATCTGTTGTGAGGCAGTGTCCGGCTGCACCCCCAAGTGCAGCCAGACACTGTCAGCATATAATAGTTCTTTCTCAGTTCAATGTTTTCACACTTGTCTCGTTTCAGAATCATTTTGCGAAAAATCAAACCTATATAGCATTCACTATGACACACTAGATAGTTTGTGAAAATGTATTATTTAGTTTTTATGAAATTATCAGACTTTTAATTGAACTATTTTTGACCAGAAATTGTCACAATTTGACAGAAAAGGCAAAGGTGGTCTGGCTGTGTATATTATGGCATAAGCTATTCACACTTTTGCAAGTTACCTGATATAATGACCAAAGTCAATTCTTTCAATAATTTTAACAAAATGTGCACTCTTATTAAACCGACTGCACACCTAAGCTATTTACGCTCTACAGACTTGACTAGTTCCAAATGTAAACACTGCAAATCAGCTAGTCTGCAGTTCACTCACAGTTTTTGTCTGATTAAATTAAATTCAGTGACAACCGACAGTTGTAACAATCCAAATTGTTTGATTTTGATGTTCTTTTCAAAGGCAGAGGCATCCTGGACTGCCACAGGACCTTCTGTTCATTCCTTGATATCCATCATGGTCTCGTAACACTACAGACAACTGATTAATTTATGTTTCAGTTACACAGTCAACTCTGTGCAGAAGAACTCTGAAATGGTCTGGTGCTTCTATCGCTATAGTCTCATCCTTGAGTACTATGACATGCCGGTGTTTCCACCACCTCTCATCATTCTCAACCACATCTGGCGAGTCATCTGCAAACAATCAAAAAGAACTGCCTTCCGTGAGTTGATTCCGTTTATTTTATGTTTAATTAAGAACATAGGACCTATAAGTGGACAATGACGTTTCACAGAAGCCTAAATGGTATGATTGCACATATCCTGTGATATATGCTAAATTATGATGAAGCCACACTATTCTGATAACACCACCATGCCAGTGGTTGTTATTGTTCCTGATACACCAACACGTTCAAGCAAACACAATTCAAACATTATTAATCAAATAAATTAATTCCCCAAAAGATATCCAAAGCATCCTGTAATTTCAGTGTGGAATAAGGAGAGACATCCCAGGTGAAATGGCATTTTTTTTTAAACTACTGAAAATGTGTTTCCACTGTATTTGTATAGCTTGATAAATTTACTATCCATAAACTTCACATTTATAGCAATTACATACCTGTAAATCACGTTTATTCATGAATAAAGCATGCATCTTTCAAGCAATAAATTCCGTTTTTCAATCTTTGACAGGCATTTGTAAAAAAAACTGTTTTTCCAATTTGAAAACATCATACCTCTGGTAATAATTAAGTTACACAAATGAAGGTTGGATTGATGTGCTCCGTATTATGTTCTTTGTGCAACCATAAATATGGTGGAAACGGGGGTCTGACACAACAATTTTCAATATATTTTTACTCAGTAAAACCCACTCTACGGTTTGGGCTAACACAATAGCTATGTAATTTAAAAATAAATCCTATCCATGTGGGGTGTCTCCCCTTAATAAATTTAGTACTTGTGATAAGTCAATGGCTTCATTGTTTATGTGCCATCTGAAGTTGTTGCATCCTAGCTCAATGCAGCCTTTAGTATGTGACAAGAACAAGAAGTTTATTTTTGACACCAAAAAAGTAACAAATATGGGACTATAAGCGTATAACCAGAATACAAAACCTTAATTATTTAAACCAAACTCATTTTACTTTTAAAACAAGTAGGCGTCAGTGGTCACCACAATAGGAACCACATATAGTATATAAGATTTATTATTGGTCTTTATAAACTAGGGGTCTAATCACATGTCTGTCACATTGTATAAGCATGTGGTATTTGTCCGGCAATAAGGCTTCTTTATAATTGCAAACTGTAATGAAATTTAATGTATTACGTGAATGTCTGCATTATTGGTTATGTGTGAAATACGTATAAAACATGCATCCATCCATGGTTATGTGTAGAAACATATATAATAATGTGTTTCCATCCAGTTGTAATCAGTTAACTTTGATGTGTTATCAGAGCCTTCATTCTGTACATGTGGCTGCGTTCAATGCAGGTGAAATGCTCACCAAACCCATCTGCTCCGAACTGACAGCATTTGAACGTGCTGGAATGTTGAAGTATCTGCAGAAACAACCAATCATGCATGAGCCCTTCGAAGGGCTCACGCATGATTCGTATCAGCCACAGCAAAGGTCATGTAATTGTTATATTCTAATGTAGTTGTTGTAGTGTAATGTAATGTAGTTGTTGTAGTGTAATGTAATGTATTTGCAAGCATTCATGTCGAATGTTTCACCACATATTTGTAAGGATTTATGTCCATCATTTCACCAACATTCATGTCCAACATTGGATAGTGGATAGACAGGGATCACCAGTAGATATTATATACTTAGATTTTCAGAAAGCTTTTGACAAAGTGCCACATCAAAGATTACTGCTTAAATTAAAAGCCCATGGTATTGGGGGTGGCATAATTGACTGGATAGAACAATGGCTGAAGACAGCGTGTTGTAGTATATGGGGAGGTTTTAAACTGGAAATCAGTTTTGAGTGGGATACCACAAGGATCAGTATTAGGACCTTTATTATTCTTAATATATATCAATGACTTGGACAGTAATATAACAAGCAACGTACTGAAATTTGCGGATGACACAAAAGTGTTTAGAAGGGTTAACAATGATGGTGATAAACAACATTTACAAAACGATCTTGATGGATTAGTGAAATGGTCTGAGAAATGGCAGATGTTGTTCAATTTTGGGAAATGTAAATGCCTACATACAGGACATGGGAACT
>SDWI01001447.1:105743-120088 GCA_009193005.1 Lamellibrachia luymesi | reverse complement strand
TGTGTGTGTGTGTGTGTGTGTGTGTGTGTGTGTGTGTGTGTGTGCGTGTTTGTGTTCTAGTGATAATATAAATGCATGTATTGCATTGTGTTTACTAATACAATAATTTATAAAGCGTTTATCATTAATTAATCACACCCATCACACATTTGAAAACAAGAAAACAAGACTATGTAAGCACAATATTTTCCAAAACAAAATGGTTGCCACCCCCCTATTGTTCCGTACGGGATCTTAACATGTGGCACATTCTATTGCGTCGTTTCTTTCCAGGAGGGGACTGAAGGCAGCCTTCATGTTGATTCCGCTGTTCGGATTGCAACTCTTCCTAACCATTTATCGCCCGCCTTCTGGATCCACGGGACAGAAGGAATACGAATACGTTACATTCCTGGTCACGTGTTCTCAGGTACGTCAAGAAAACAATAGGAAAACAACAATCGCATAAATAAATACACGATATGGTACTTGAAGAAGCTGTTGATATGATATTACTGAAACGAACGATTTGAGTTAGGGAAACGAATGATTCGTTAGCAATAATTCCGAAAAGGTTGTGTTCAAGGTGCGAAACGAGGTATGATATTATGGTATTGTGCGCCTAAAGGCAGCTTGACTGTTCTCAGGCTTCGCCATTCAATCAAAGGCTAACCAATGTCAAATGCTAACCAATGTCATTAACAAATGTATATTAGATCCATCATCCCACTCTGCAGACCTGCGGCTAAAGTTCTCATGTATTACGGTTTAGTTTGGGATTGGTGCTAATAACGAAACCCTAATGGTTTCTAATACATACTGAGATTATTAGGAGAGGCGCGCAGTATCTCTACATATTTTTGTATAATCACGAATTAATGAAAATGTGGCAATATATTGATGAACTATATTAGAACAAAACTTGATGGTAATATAAAACATTGTTGCAACATTTGGGTGATACAATTAATTACACAGGCATGAACCTGTTGTTATCCAGTTACATTTTGCAATGGTGACTTTTTTTATATTTAACAAGATTGTCGTCCAAAACATAAAGCTTCAGATGAACGTGAAAGCCATTGGCTTACTGAGAGTTCAACAATGGTTAAACAATCAGTAAATAATGTATTATATTTATTTATTGTCGAGAAACAGGACTGACGGACGTAACTACCAGCGTGCTAACAAACAGTGCCGGGTTCACACAGTGTGTGTGCGTGCGTGCGGGTGTGCGTGTGTGTGTGTGTGTGTGTGTGTGTGTGTGTGTGTGTGTGTGTGTGTGTGTGTGTGTGTGTGTGTGTGTGTGTGTGTGTGTAACCACATTAGCGTTTATTCAACTATGCTTGAGCACAAACTTCGCAGATTGTTGTCGACGACGGAACACGAACATGCATACAATAAAATACAGTGGATGAATTTATATTATGATGACAAACAAGGAAATACAGCAATAATTACACCATACAATGACATACAAGAAAATGATACAAGAATATACAGCATAAAAATTTAAACCGCACAACTTGTGGGGTTGGGGCGTTTTCGCGAGTGGGGACTGGTACGAGTGTACCACTTGTTCCGTGGTTAATCAGGCCCTGGCAACAGACATGTTCCGTGGTTAATCAGGCCCTGGCGACAGACATGATACAGGCGTGACGTATTGTTATTAGCATTGCTCCCACGGAATCAATTACACGTCGTTGTTCACTTTCAGGGAATATTCGTCGCGCTGATATTCTGCTTCTTCAATGGAGAGGTGAGTGGAATATTGATAGCGTGGCAGACGGACAAAACCGCCCCCCGTGCATCTCAAGCACAACTTTGACGGCGAGACGGTCCAATTATCCAGTTATCTCGCGACTAACCTGTAAGTAAATCGATTTGTTGCCATATCGACCAAAGTAATCACACAGGCCACATCTTCACCGAGATGAAGTTGAGATTTCCCAACAAGATAGTGGCAATTTACCAATGTTGACTGCAGAATATTCATGAAGGTACACTATTCTAAACAATCCGTTACTCTAATGTTGTTTTGAAGACATTGATTAAAATTAATATCGTTTTGCATAATGTGAGCGCGGTCGTCCACGTCTTTTTCGGTAGCTAGTCCATTCGTTCACATCCAACGCTTGTTAGACCACAGCCAACGGCCATTTAAAAGGCTATTCTTCTGCACCAGTAGCTTCTTGGCCGAGTCATTCGTGCAAAATGGTAGTAAGTTCTCTGACCCGATGAAAGCATTCAATGTAGAACACGCGCCAAAATGTTACGGTTGTTTAAACCTCCATCTTCAGCAAAAAGGATGAATCGATTTTAAACGCAGAGTAAAGACGAACTCCGGAAATTCTATCGATACGGAATAAATGTGGTAAAGGCACGTTTTCGGGTGAATGATCCCACATACAAACCGATTATATCAGCTCAGTGGTTAGAGCATTTGCCATTGAAACAGGAAATTCGGGATAATTTTCGTAACATTTAAAGAACTAGTTGAATTAAAATGATGGTCTAACCTTTTCTATAACATATATAACATATAATATATATATTTTTAATTTAACAAGATTGCCATCCCAAACAACAAGTTCCAGATGGCAAGTGGACAAGGAAGCCATTGGCTTATCGAGAGTCCAACAATTTGCTCACCTATATGTAGCCCGCCCTTATCAAATAAATGTCAATTGTATTTTTAAACATATTCACAGTACTGGCATTAACACAATCATTTGGCAGTTTGTTCCATTCGTTTATTACCCTCTGTGAGAAAAAGTACTTTCTCATGTCCAACCTACACTGCTCCTTAACTAATGCTGCTTTGTGTCCTCTGGTTCTACTGCCTTCTTTAAGTTTGAAGAACAAATTCCTGTCAACATCCTCATAACCGTTCACTATTTTAAACACTTCTATTTGGGCTCCTCTTAGTCTCTTGGTCTCTAGTGTTGTCAAACCACATTGTAATAAGCGACTTTTGTAACTTTCGTGTTGAAATAGTATGTTCTACTTTGTTTAAAATCGCAATCGTTAAATTCGTTTTACGTAATACGAAAACAACATTAATTAGAGTTGTTTCTAGAAAGGTCTTTGAGATCTTGCTAATTATGGGAGGCTTGTTCTAATCCTAACCACCAAACTTATCGATGGGCGGGTGTCGACTGTGATGGAACCTCAGCCTCCCAGCTCCATTAATTCCGACATATATGTATTATCACGTACGTATATGTTATTGTTTGTGTTATTGCGATAACATGCTGTTGTATAACTGTGCAAATATAGGCATGTTTTGTGTTCAGTGTTCACATGTTTACTTTGACAAGATTTAACAAGATTTAGTAACATTGCCATCCAAAACATAAACACCCAGATGGCAAGTGAACAAGGAAAACGTTGGCTTATCGAGAGTCCAACGATTGCTCATTGATGTGTAACCTGCTCTTCTGAGATATTTGTAATTTTTTCAAACATATTCACGCTGGTATGTTTACTGTGTGCTTAGAACAAACCCTTCCCTTCCCGCAGGTGTTGTCACATTTTCGCGACGTCTTCCCTTGTCTGCGGCGGTCTCGTCGTGACCACTGCCACTCGACGACGCAGATGACGCAGATGTCGATGACAATGGCGGACGACGGACGTAGTCCCCAGTTATCGCCCAAGAAACAGCGCGCCGCCAAGCAAGACGTGAATATTGAGATGCGCCCCCTGGCGAATAACGACCACTGTTCGAAAAATAAAACAAACGGGTCGTCGACGAAGGAGGGCTACCGACAAGTGCCAATTATTGTGGAGGATGGCGACGTTCTGTAACCAGACCTATGACAATTGTAGATGGTAGCTAATATGTACGGTACAAAACCAAGGAGAACATTCGGAGGGAAGAGCAAGCGACGGCTGAAGATGCTTGTGTTGAATGGTACATCGTTTCTTGCAACGCAAGAAAGTAAATTTTTAGAGGTATATATCATAGACGATCAGAATCAGCGTTGTGTGAAGAGACGATGTTTGCAACGGTACCGCAACAACTACACAGGAAGGTGCAATAAAATTATATTACTATGCGGAGCAACATGTAAAATCGCTTAGGTTTAAACGTGCTACTTCTGGGTTCCCAAACACGTCACGTTATTACGTTCCCAAACACGTCACGTTATTACGTTCCCGAACACGTCACGTAAAGAATCGCATGACCGACGTTATGCAGACGGCATTTTCCGGGAGAATAGTCAAAATAACCAAAAATATTGAAATTTAAGAACCGTTATAGGCATGTAGCTATTTAACCACAAACAAATATCTCCGGTCAATTCTTCTGCCACGAAATAACAACAGCGAAATGGCTACAGCCTGAAGCAGTGAACCAGGCATGAGATGTTTCCATTGTCAAACTGGGCGATGTTGCATTACCCACGTGTCCAAATATTTGAATGGAGTCGACCACCGGATGTCTGAGTCATACGACACGCTCTATGACGTCATCGCGACACATCCGAACTCGTAGCATTCTGTAAACTTAAGGTCACCCGGATATACTGGTGTTTGTCAATTCTATCGCCGATACGACAGTATCACATATTGGTTAAGGAACCGACAGTACGTAATTGCATTGCAATCGTTGCGCGATATTCGCATGTAGTACCGAACCTGCTGGTGAATTGTACGCATGCGCGCTATATTGCTTATCATGACGTTGGGAGGTGCACTGTATGTTTTGTCACGGTGAAAACATATGTATGTGGGTGTCTAATATAAAGCGCCATAGGCGTCAGACAGTGCGAGAACATGCGCAGTTGAATAATGTGTTGTTGTGCAATGGATGTAGTTAAGCTTTTGTGTATAAGTATACTGTTTGGTGCATATGTGTTTGCATTACACGTATGCGCGTATGTATGTAGCTCGCTATCTGGCAATTGTATTTCTAAACATACTTACAATGCTGGCATTTAAACAATCAGTAAATATTGTATTATATTAATTTATTGTCGAGAAACAGGACTGACGGACGTAGCTAAAAGCGTGCCACAAACAGTGCCTGGTTCACAATGTGTGTGTGTGTGTGTGTGTGTGNATGTATGTATGTATGTATGTACGTATGCATACATAATCTTGTTTTGCTATGTGTATGTATGTATATAATGTCTGCGTGCGCATTGTAAAACTTTATGTATATACAAGAAAATTTAACAATGTGTGATGGTAATAGGTGTAAAATTGATGTACATTTATGATGGAATTAAATGTTAAATGGATTTAATTAATTCGATGTATTCTAGTATGTTTTACCAATATTTGATGTGTAATTTGATGACATGCTAACAGATAAATCCGCAGATTGCACCGCAGTTCTGGCGTGACCGAATTTAGGTTTTGCCAATAGATAAACATTACCGAAATAATCTGTAGAGTTTGGCTAACCGTAATAGTGATATTGAAAAACATTAAATCACGATGCCTCATAAAATATCTTCCACTGAATGTCGAAAGTAATGGTCACTTTATTTTAGGCAAGGTCATTCATTTGTGGTTTATTGGCAAATCATAAAAAAGTGACTGACTGTCGGCATTCAATAAAATATTATTACGGGGTTTATTATTAGACGGACTATTATTCTGGGAACTTGCCTAAAACCACGCGATTAAACGCACACACACACACACACACACACACACACACACACACACACACACACACACACACACACACACACACACAAACAAACAAACAAACAAACACACGCGCGCGCGCAGAGAGCGCGTCCACCCACCATGGTGTAATGGCTAGGCTGAAAAAGAAACTGATTTAGGACCGATCGTTCAACGAACAACGAACGAGCCGCTTGAGAGCCATTGAGACAACGCACGCTCCACTACGCAACGGTTACGGCCGTAACGTAACGAACGACATTGTGTAAATTGTAAATCTCAGTACGCTGCTCGCCTCATAATGTGTCGACCGATATCAATCAGATGTAAATAGCACTACTGCTGATTAATAGTAGCACTGCTTATAAATAGCACCACTGCTCCATTGCTGGTAAACAGCTCCACTGTTGGTAGTAGAACAGTCGCATATAGTCGGGTTTTCAGTCTTGTTAAAATGCTTCTGTTAGAAAATATGCCACGTCCGAGTCTAACAAAGGCTGTCGATGCTAGGGCTAGGCGTCGACTAGTGTATCTATATACGACTCTCATACGTCTCAAGTTCTTCGTCTTCCAGGACAACACGCTTGTCCGATGAAGTGAACACAGTGCATTTAGAGAGGTTTATTGTCAAACCCCACTTGCTACAGGTAACTTGAAGTTCTTCAGTGCAAAGTTGTAGATAGCAAGGTGATAGCAAACAACCGTGTCAGTGTTAGCTCTATATATATTAATCGCCATCACTTAGCCGTAATATACATCCATGTGTATTAAAATCGAAGGCAAATTGTTGTAATGCGCAGAAAAGGGGAGGATAAGTTGGAGATCAACCTTTTGTGCAACGACTTTTGCTTGTTTGGTCGAATTACCTAACTGCTTAGGTGACTGGTTGTTTGATGTGATTGATAAAAGAAAAACGCCCTTTCGTCTACGGAATGTAGTGCCGTCAGCTCTGATCAATACAACGGCACGTATCCGTTTGCATAATCCGCCGTAATAAACATGCCAGGGATGAATTGTATCCGACCGGTTTCCTCTTGCTGGCCGTTGGTCACGAGCAATCGCAACCCGCAAATGAATAATTTTATTGGCACTTGATGACAGGCGAGTGGCATAGATCGTCCCACTTGCAGACAAGGTGAACATTAGCAAGGAAACTATGAATCGTGCCTCGTTTATGTCTCCCGTATTACTTGTGGTCTTGATACAACGTCTCTTGTCTCCGCTCAGTTATTCTCTCCTAGCCCACTCATCTTCCTTCCTCATCCAAGAGGCCGTATGTAATAGGACACATCTTATTGTCTGTGTTTTTAATCAATAGGTCAACTATATTTATACAAATGTAAGTGAGTCCTTAACCTTCAATTCATTTAACATGACAAAAGTATCTGAAGTAATGGTAAGCTGTCATTTAACCAACGTATTGCTACACTCAAGTTTGATCTGTTAAAAATAACAGTTGTTGGGATCCAATCTTGTGACGAGTACACTCGTTACGACATTAGTCAAATGAAACATGCATCTACCAATGTGCAAATGTGATCAATATGTGAATAGGTTAATGGAAGGACACATAAAATAACTTGCAAAAACTGACCTTCATAACAAAAAGATTAATGATAAATTAAATTCGACATTACGACTTATATGCGGCGTGCCCCGTTATTATTATTTATTATTATTATTTATTATTATCATTTATTATTTATTATTATTATTTATTATTATTATTTATTATTATTATTTATTATTATTATTTATTATTATTATTATTATTTATTATTATTATTTATTATTATTATTTATTATTATTATCATTATCATTATTATTATTGTCAAACTCATAATTTATGTATTATAATTATTCCATTTATTCTTCAAAGTTTCTGGTAGGAAAATTGAAAGCCGAGTCGTTGATCGATCAACCATAAAATGACTGACAGCGCCACATGTCAGAATATCCAGTACTATATGATACAGTACTGAATGACATATTCAGTACTATATGATATAGTACTGCATGACATATTCAGTACTATATCATATAGTACTGAATGACATATTCAGTACTATATCATATAGTACTGCATGACATATTCAGTACTATATCATATAGTACTGCATGACATATTCAGTACTATATCATATAGTACTGCATGACATATTCAGTACTATATTGCTGCATTATTGAACTGTACTTCAGACTTGTCTTCAACAGTTTTGCGACTGCGTAGACGGAGTCTTGGTTTGCATCTGGTTACTTGTGCCATCTGGTTACTTGTGCCATCTGGTTACTTGTGCCATCCGTGTGGCCGGCCAGTCAAGCCGCTCAACATGGTATACATATTAAATCCAACCGAAGTGACATTTAACGACTGTAGGTTGGGTCTTAATGACTTGACCGTTCTGTTGGTCAAATGCATACCTCTGTGTATACATTTCGTGCACTTCACGGTTTTGAAGTTGTTCGCGTGTGCTTCATTTCATATGGTCGGACGATAAGTATTTCGAGAAACTGAAACGAGCTGGACAGTTTAGTCCGTTAACACAATGTCAATACAGCGGTGCGCCATGTAATCAAGTGGCGTCACCTAGCGACTGTTTGTTCAATTATTTCGTACAGCCAATGCTCGCGGCGTAACGAGAATTAACCGGCGTAGTCATACTAAATGTTACATGGCAAATGTTGCATTTGATATAGGTTGATACGACGAGTAGGGTGCACGTGTGAATGTTGGATATGTCAGACACATGGCGACGTATTTAATGATANGAAACGAGCTGGACAGTTTAGTCCGTTAACACAATGTCAATACAGCGGTGCGCCATGTAATCAAGTGGCGTCACCTAGCGACTGTTTGTTCAATTATTTCGTACAGCCAATGCTCGCGGCGTAACGAGAATTAACCGGCGTAGTCATACTAAATGTTACATGGCTAATGTTGCATTTGATATAGGTTGATACGACGAGTAGGGTGCACGTGTGGATGTTGGATCTGTCAGACACATGGCGACGTATTTAATGATATAACACACATAATATACTTTATATCACTATACTAAGACAACATTGATAGCATTCGAAACACTCATACGTTTCGCAGAAAACACAGCGGACGGAGTTAGTCTTTTCTAAAGAAAATATACATCCTTCCGGTAAACGTCCGTCTAATCAACAACATGTTGTACAGTTAGCTGCATGATTGTTTTTGAATGCACGATTGTAATATACAAATCCACAAGCTGTTCAACAGAGCGGTGTGTACTAGTGGACTGCGACGATTCAATTTATGTTGCTATGATGCATAACACTCTGGTTAATGTGTTCATATATTTACATGTCAACGCGCTTCGTATATCTTGCCGGAAGAGGAACTCGTTGCTGTGTGAAAACATCCCAGTGAATGATGGGAGTTATTTCGGCTTAATGATGATTCCAATTGTAACTGCAGATTTCCCATCAATGTCTTGGTCGATCCAGGGTTACAGAGTTACACGGAAGTGTAGAATTTATATATAGTCATCACACCTTCCGATGACGAGTTCGCTCGTCACAATCAGGACTCCTACAGTTCCACGATTCTCTCCCTAATATCGTTCACATTGGAAGCAGCTTGACAACGAATAATATGAACATTTCCATTTCGAAATGAGGTCATTCCGATCACCTTCTTTCGTATGGTACGACACATCTCGGAGATTCTTCCAGTAAGTGCGAACACGCGGCAGTGGTTGACAATGTCTCGGCCGCATTCGCATCTTACAGTGTCTTTGATGCGCCATTTGTGCACCAGATGCCAGCAGCGTCCATGCAGAGTTCTGATGCAGTTGATGGCGGTCCATTGGTGTCGAGGAAGGTCAAACGCGGCAAATTCGATGGTAGGATTTGGGACATCTTTCGGATGTCTGTTAATTGCCATTCTCTTCTCCACCTCTCTTCCTCTGTTATGTTAGTTTCAATGAGCATGGCTGCATCGGTCCAGAAAGGCTGTGAGGCGAAGTGAGGCGCTGCGGTGGTTCTGGATGGGGGGGGGTCGTTTATTCGTGTATTCTAATATTAGCATGTGTAAACGTAGAACGTTTCCACTGGAACACGGGACGAGTACACGCGTTTACACATGCATGCATGCGTATGCACGCCATGTCTTTACATGGCCCTGGATGGAGAGGACGCTGTCCTCACGGCAAGGTATGGCGATCTCTCGCTGGCAGGGAAACTGGTGACCATGGTCCGGCTAGCCACCATCGAGTACTGGTTGGAGCGACCACACCGACACGGGGTGGACAGGGAGCTGTGGCAGCCGAGGGAACGGCGAACCAGGGTCAGAACCTGCGGGAGGAGATCAAACGTCAATGCCCCAAAGGTGCGAGTGCCCGGATGATGAGGAGAATATATATATATATATATATATATATATATATATATNTATATATATATATATATGCATTAAAATCGAAGGCAAATTGTTGTAATGCGCATAAAAGGGGAGTATAGGTTGGAGGTCAACCTTTTGTGCAATGACTTTTACTTGTTTGGTCGAATGACCTCTCTGCTTGTCGAGGTTATGTCATATGCTATTATTTGTACAGTTATGCACTTCCACAATGCTGGGAAACATAATGGAAACAAATGGACACAATTAAAACCTCACTGCAGTCAAGCCAATGACACAATTTAATCCAATATAATCTGTCAACATAACATATTTGTCTATCTTACCAAACTGGCAGAATCACATTTAAAAATAACATATTTCAATATTGGTATGATTTCATTTTGTTGCCCAGTATTGTGGAGGTGCGCATTTATACGTTTTTTATTTGCCTTATTTTTACATATAGGAAGGTGTTTTGTTCAGCGAAGATTAAAATCAACGAGAATTCATGTTGGGTAGTTTGCAATTGATGATTGTCCTTTCTCGAATGTGAGATGTCACAGAAATTAAGATAAAAGAAGATCCCGACATCAGTAATATTGCAACACAGTTTTTTAGTCTTCTTATTATATACTATTTGCTGAATGACTCATTATGGATAATGCATACCAAATTTAATAGGATACTGACATAGGCTGTTACCAATCACCACACATCACAATTGTCATACACTTGATCACGTACCTCTATGTTGACAAGGCAGAACACCAAAGCCACGACAAATCCCTGAAACACAGATAGGCACTATTACGTATCACTCATATTTTCGATCTAGCTAATCATGAAATAAAGGGCAAGCTTATGAAAGATGGCAAATCTAGCAAGTGATTTTGTTACCATATATGATGCGAAAATTCATATTATAGCAGCCACTCTTTACTCCCGAATGTCATCGTCAACTAACTAACATCTTTCCTGCGCCAACGCAAACAGCGAGTGAAGATCGGCCGTGTGAAATCGGATTACATTGTGGCTGGGTGTTTAAAGGTATTAAATCTGATTTTACCGTTAAATCGTGTTATATGTTGTAAATTGTATCTATTCTTACATTTTAACCGCCAAAATGTGTTTTAAGTACAATGTTTTAATATAATTTGACGGTTATCTTTAATATGAAAGTTTCGCCCCAAATACCATGTTGAATGACAATGCCGTGTAATATTCATTCAGTTCAATGTTTACTGCATAACATAACTTCGATAAAACACCGATGAAAGCAGGTTTGCCATAAGGAACAATATTCGGTCCTATCGGCTTTATGCACCACAACAATTACTTTAAAAAATCCTGCGGACATGTGATATGTCGATGACTGCACCATATAGGAAACATGTTCACCCCCGGCCACAGTAGCTCACTACAATAGTAGCGACCGAAGTCACGCAGTGGACAACGACCAACAAAATGGAAATTAGTCACGACAAGACGAAGGAGCTACGCAGTTGTTTCAAGAGAACACCACAAGACATCCCGCCGCTAACATTCAACGACAGACCCATCGAACAAGTGAACTCAACCCGACTACTAGGTGTCATGCTAACAGCTGATTTAAAATGACAACTAAACAGCAAAAGAAGCAGCTCGAATCCAAAAATACTTTTAATGTATATAATTATATTTACCATGTACGCTTACATATGTACTATTCAGCCTTTATGGCTGCAAAGCGTAATAACACTATTATTATTATTATTATTAATGAAAGTGCATTAAAACATTGTTTTGAAGTGTCGTATGCATTAAGGTGACACCTGTTCGCTAGATGTCACCAGTGTTCGTGGTGACATAAAGCACTGGTCCATGTGCCAGCAGATTTTCAACAAATACGAAATATATGAATTAATTCCAGCTCCAAAAGCAGTCGTGCATAAAGCTTAAAGAACGCAGTAAGCAAGCAAAGCAAATAATGAAAATAGTCGCTTTGTGTAGGATATGATTTACGTTGTATCACTAAATTAACTTCTTTAATCGTATTTGAACGTTCGTCTTCTTCTGCCGCGGCATTTACTGTAAATTAAATTGTTATCTTTTGGCGCGTAGAAGAGATCGAAATACACGCATTAAAAATACTAAATAAATACACGCACGCACGCATGCACGCACACACATTACGACGAAACGTTTACTAGTCAACCAACCTGCAAGCCTTTAACTGCCGTGGCGACATATTCGTACTCTCTCGCACCAGCGTGCTTGTAAGACGGCCGATACATGATGAAGAACGACTGAAGGCCGAACAGGGGAATAAGAATGAAAGTCGTCCGTAGGGCTCTCCTGCGTGAAAAAGAAATAATGTCACGTGATTACTACTAAGAAAATTATTATTGCTGAAACGCATAGATTGACTTCTGGGACCAGGCAATTCATAGGCGCGTAAAACACAATCATAAAAATAATAAATATAAAATATTATATTTAAAAATATATTTTTTAATGTTTATTCTATTAAGATTACTAATTAATATAAATAATAAATTGTTATAGTAAATAAATAATTATAATACATAAATAACTGAAATACATGTTCATAAAGTGTCCTCATTGACAGTTATTCCTCAGTGGAAGCATGCACAACTAAATCGATAGGTCTTCAGTATGTTCTTAAATTCAGTACGTTCTTATAAATAGACAGTGAATAAGACCCGCGATATACGAGAATCTAATAAACTATGGCTTGTCCTCGTTCTTTCCTTTCAACGAAACTATACTATTGCACGACTGCTATTATTAACAAATGTATAGAGAAGTGCATATGAATCGTGAATGTGAATGTGAATTTTGTTTAATAAAACATATTCGTGTTCATTATTATATATTAGCTGGTCATTCTCATCATAATAAAATTATTATTTACACAGTACTCGCATAGACATTTTAAGTCCGATGACGTTAAATGTACAAAATTTCATCTGTGTTTTATCGAAGTTATGTTGCGCAGTAAACATTGAACTGAATGAATATTACACGGCATTGTCATTCAATGTAAACATGGTATTCGGGGCAATACTTTCATATTAAAGATAACCGTCAAATTATATTAAAACATCGTACTTAAAACACATTTTGGCGGTTAAAATGTAAGAATAGATACAATTTACAACATATAACACGATTTAACGGTAAAATCAGATTTAATACCTTTAAACACCCAGCCACAATGTATCTTACCTCATCTTACCCATAGTTTCTTTAAACACCCAGCCACAATGTCTTTTACCTCATCTTACCCATAGTTTCTTTAAACGCCCAGCCACAATGTTTGTTACCTCATCTTATAAATAGTTTCTTTAAACACCCAGCCACAATGTCTTTTACCTCATCTTACCCATAGTTTCTTTAAACACTCAGCCACAATGTCTTTTACCTCATCTTACCCATAGTTTCTTTAAACACCCAACCACAATGTATTTTACCTCATCTTACCCATAGTTTCTTTAAACACCCAGCCACAGTGTCTGTTACCTCATCTTATTTATAGTTACTTTAAACACCCAGCAACAATGTCTGTTACCTCAACTTACTTATAGTTACTTTAAATACCCAGACACAATGTATGTTACCTCATCTTACCTATAGTTACTCGGTTCGTTCGGAAGTGCCTGAATCTGAGTCACGATGATTCGAAGGATGTTCACAAGGAAAGCTAAGTTTGCCTGAGAAAAAGAATGAACATTATAAAGACTACTAGAATGGCATACTCTACATAAAGTCATTTAATGTGCTCATTCCCAATGAATATTATAAAGACTACTAGAGTGGCATACAAGACATAAAGTCATGTAATGTGCTCAGTCCCATTGCATATTATAAAAACTACTAGAGTGGCATACACGATATAACGTCATGTAATGTGCTCAGTCCCAATGAATATTATAAAGACTCCTACAGTGGCATACACGATATAACGTCATGTAATGTGCTCAGTCCCAATGAATATTATAAAGAATACTAAAATGGCATACACGATGTAACGTCGTAATGTGCTCAGCCACAATTAACCAAAAGTTTTTTGCACGACATAATAATGATGATGGTGATAATAATGATAATAATAATAATAATAATAAAAATATTAAAATTACCTATTGCCGATTAATTGAAATTGTTCTCAGGCCCTTTACATGACATAATAATTATATTAAAATCTTACAAACAATAATTATTCTAAAAAAATTAAATATAGTTTAAATAATTATAAATAAATAAATTGTTATACCATAATATATATATATAATATATATATATATATATAAATATATATATACATACATATATATATATATATATATATAA
>SDWI01001447.1:90838-101841 GCA_009193005.1 Lamellibrachia luymesi | reverse complement strand
GGAGACATCCCAGGGGTTATCCAACGGTTCTTGTATTCCATCAATGGAGACATCCCAGGGGTTGTCCAACGGTTCTAGTATTCCACCAATGGAGACATCCTAGGGGTTATCCAACGGTTCTTGTATTCCATCAATGGAGACATCCCAGGGGTTGTCCAACGGTTCTAGTATTCCATCAATGGAGACATCCCAGGGGTTGTCCAACGGTTCTTGTATTCCATCAATGGAGACATCCCAGGGGTTGTCCAGCGGTTCTAGTATTGCATCAATGGAGACATCCCAGGGGTTGTCCAACGGTTCTAGTATTCCACCAATGGAGACATCCCAGGGGTTATCCAACGGTTCTTGTATTCCACCAATGGAGACATCCCAGGGGTTGTCCAACGGTTCTAGTATTCCATCAATGGAGACATCCCAGGGGTTGTCCAACGGTTCTTGTATTCCATCAATGGAGACATCCCAGGGGTTGTCCAAAGGTTCTTGTATTCCATCAATGGAGACATCCCAGAGGTTGTCCAACGGTTCTTGTATTCCATCAATGGAGACATCGCAGGGGTTGTCCAACGATTATAGTATTGCATCAATGGAGACATCCCAGGGGTTGTCCAACGGTTCTAGTATTCCACCAATGGAGACATACCAGGGGTTATCCAACGGTTCTTGTATTCCATCAATGGAGACATCCCAGGGGTTGTCCAACGGTTCTTGTATTCCATCAATGGAGACATCCCAGGGGTTGTCCAACGGTTCTAGTATTCCATCAAGGGAGACATCCCAGGGGTTGTCCAACGGTTCTAGTATTCCATCAATGGAGATATCCCAGGGATTGTCCACATGTTCTAGTATTCCATCAATGGAGATATCCCAGGGATTGTCCAAAGGTTCTAGTATTCCATCAATGGAGCCATCCCAGGGGTTGTCCAACGGTTCTAGTATTCCATCAATGGAGATATCCCAGGGATTGTCCAAAGGTTTTTGTATTCCATCAATGGAGATATCCCAGGGATTGTCCAAAGGTTCTAGTATTCCATCAATGGAGACATTCCAGAGGTTGTCCAACGGTTCTTGTATTCCATCAATGGAGATATCCCAGGGATTGTCCAAAGGTATTTGTATTCCATCAATGGAGACATCCCAGAGGTTGTCCAACGGTTCTTGTATTCCATCAATGGAGACATCCCAGAGGTTGCCAACGGTTCTAGTATTCCATCAATGGAGACATCCCAGGGGTTGTCCAACGGTTCTAGTATTCCATCAAGGGAGACATCCCAGGGGTTGTCCAACGGTTCTAGTATTCCAATAATGGAGACATCCCAGGGGTTGTCCAACGGTTCTAGTATTCCCTCAAGGGAGACATCCCAGAGGTTGTCCAACGGTTCTAATATTTCACCATTGGATACATCCCAGGGGTTGTCCAACATCACCCATATCTAGGCGTTGAATTCTCGGATGACCATGGGTGGAACTCTCACATGTAAAGCGTATCTACAAAAGCCAACCGTTCGTTTGGTTTCATCCGGAGGTGCCTATTCAAATGCTCACAAAAAAAACGAAAACGAAATATCAAAGAAATCGAGAAAGTGCAACGACGAGCAGCAATATTTGTAAACAACAACAACAACAACAACAACAACAACAACAACAACAACAACAACAACAACAACAACAACAACAATAACCGGGAAAGCCGCGTCACTGAGATGATGAAAGATGTTAAGTGGGGGTCTCTGGAGCGCCGGAGAGGGATCAGCCGCCTCGCATTGGACAGACAGCGCTTCATTTCTAAGATCATCTCGTTCAAGCAAAAACAATACATGTGGCCATAATGACATACTCGTCCAAGAGCCGACCAGGACACAAGTTTATGCCAATAGCTTTTATCTACAGAACTTAAGCGAACTGGAATGGACTTTCAGAAACAAATGTGTCTGCAGCTACTGTGGACACGTTATACAAATTATTGGGAAGGCAGATCTAAATTCCGTGCAGTGCTTTAACACTCGTCCCACATTGGCGTAATAACCTTCGGGTTCTTGCCGATCACCATTTGGACACAGACATAGAATAAACGTGCGCAGTGAAGTGTGCGGGGCACACTTGGAAAAGACGACGGACATGATACTGACCCCATGAGATGGCGTAAAATGCCTTGAGATTTGTAGGCGGTTTGAAGGCTTTCGTGATGAGTCGATGGAGGTAGAATCCCTCGCTGAACATCCACATGTAGACGACGCTGTGCGTGTAGCGAGTCAGTGCATTCAACATCTTACAGCCGACCTGTGTATTATTACCGTCTGCCAATAACAGCCACAAGGGGATCTACGATGGCCGAGGAGGGCGATCGCTGTTGTGTGCTGAATGTGGCAACAAGACGGAGCGCTGCGCGCTGCGCTGGAGTGATGCCAGATACGATGGAGCGATGCGCAATACCATAGAGGGATCCGTGCCACGCGATGGAGCGATTCGCGATGCAATTCGCGATGCGATCGATCCTTAGTGTTACCAAATTCAGCACACAGCAGCTATAGTCCTTCTCGGCCATCATATTATGGATATTCATATATGTCGTAAATCCTGCTTATTTGATCGTATCAAATAAAATATGAAGAGACGCAAAATCACGACATCAACATGCTTAGGATGGCTATAATTCTTAAGCGACCCAAATGTTCTCGATACTAATAAATTCAGTATTGCAATATTTCGTAAAACAGTCGTTCATTTAACAAATAAACATCGTTGTAAATTCCCTATGCGTATTTTTCATATAAAATATATTAAGACATAATTGAGCAAACTTAATATGCTTTACCCATCTAACAAGGACGTATTTGTGTGGCAGAGACAGCCACTAAAAATGTGATGTTTCAGTCACAGCATTAGCTGTGAAAGCACCGGGGTCACGTACGGCGCAACTCCACTATCGCTCGAGGAGGACGGATGTCACTGATCAGGGAATGCAATCCTATTTCGATACCCATGCAATTTCAATGAGTACTATTTTCTTAAATATGCCTCGTGTCATAAGCCCATAGGATTCGTAAATGCACTGACATTTCCATTTATGGTACACGCTACGATTCCGAAAAACCAATAATTGTGAATACACGTTGATAAACCTTTTTTTCATAACAACGTGCACACGATTGATATAACTATTGTCCAGATGCGGTCTCAAAGGTCATTATCAAAGCAACACGGAAACACTTCATTCGTCGATAAACCAATAAGACAGCATAAATAAACCAGTAAGGATGCATAACAAACCAATGGGGGAGGGGGGTGGATAAAAAAATATCAATGTTTTATACTAAACGAATGTATTATCAATGCCATGGGCGTTAGCAACTGTTTTGGTTTGGTGTCAAACACCGGTGTGTGTCCCTTAAATAAATCCGGTCCCGGTTTATAAGTGTGCTGATGAAAAAGGAACAAATAAGTCATATTCTACTACAGTCACGTTAGTGAGTGTATGCTATGTGTATGTTATGTGTATGCTATGTGTATGTTATGTGTATGCTATGTGTATGTTATGTGTATGTTATGTGTATGCTATGTGTATGTTATGTGTATGCTATGTGTATGCTATGTGTATGTTATGTGTATGCTATGTGTATGTTATGTGTATGCTATGTGTATGTTATGTGTGTGCTATGTGTATGTTATGTGTATGCTATGTGTATGCTATGTGTATGCTATTCGTACAAAGGGAAGAGGACAGTTTCACTCCACATGTCAATGAAATACCAATCGTCATGTATGCTGAAGGAGGTCTCTGGTTAAACGGAATAACAAGAAGGCACTAACTAAAATGCTTTTTCTATATGTACACACTTGTAGACTATTGTATGTACTACATGCCAAAATAATAAAAAATATATATATATATATATTTATAGGAAAAATTGCATGTTTGATGCGCTTAACTCGCAACGCTCGCGTAACATTCGAAGTTAATGAGATGAGCGATCACGTGGTTTTGCGATGTCAATGATGATATGGGTATACATTCAGTCAGTGATTTCTATGCAATGCTTCAGTATAGTTTCACTCGCGATACTATATCGAGTGATGGCGATGTAAATTTTCCAATTATTTGAAATTACTAATCAATGGAATTCTAATGAACTTTTCGGTGTTGTGGAAATGGAAATATACTACAAGATGTATTATAATATGATTTCAAGCAATCATTGTTGTCATTCCCTTTAAATGGCTTCAATCTCTAGTAGAAACATACGTTGATATTTAGGGACGACCCCCTAACGGTGTCTCTAATAGAACGATTTATGCAGCTTTAATATAATATGCTTATATGGATATTATTTCTGACCGTGTTTTGCTCCATTGTCGACTCGTCCTGCCAGTTCGCTATATGGGCGTAGACCACGACTATCTGCCACAGTATCGTGACGAAGGAGTTGAGCAGGATTGCCAGAAAAAGCTGCACGTGGAGACGTATTCGATTCTGAACGCGCAGTGACCTGCGAACAACGAAAGTAAAATAAGTTATCATAACGTAATAAACAAAATGTTAAAAACACAATTCACCCTTACGTATACCCGTTCGCACGCACGCACGCATGCACGCACGCACGCACACACACACGCACGCACGCGTAACGCTGTCTAGGATTAGAACTTGGTTGAATAATGAAATACTGGTTGCGTAGTGTACAAAACAAATATCAGCATATTACCTTTATGTAAATAAACATTCAGTTTACGCTGAAATGTTAAACACAGTTTTTTTTTTAATATTCCACCAACTATTAATAGGTTAGTGTGACGCTCCATGAAACATGCCAATGTTAAACACAGTTTAATAGAAATAATTCCACCAATTATTAATAGGTTAGTGTGGCGCTCCCTGAAACATGCCAATGTTAAACACAGTTAAAAAAAATAATTCCACCAATTATTAATATGTTAGTGTGACGTTCCCTGAAAGATGTCAATGTTAAACACAGTTTTTAAAAAATAATTCCACCAATTAGTAATATGTTAGTGTGACGTTCCTGAAAGAATCCAATGTTAAACACAGTTTTAAAAAAATAATTCCACCAATTATTAATATGTTAGTGTGACGTTACTGAAAGATGCCAATGTTAAACACAGTTTAAAAAAATAATTCCACCATTTTAATAGGTTAGAGTGACGCTCCCTGAAAGAAGCCAATGCTAAACACAGTTTAAAAAATACTTCCACTAATTATTAATAGGTTAGTGTGACGCTCCTGAAAGGTGCTAATGGTTATTTATACAGTGGACTCGGCTTAACAGAATTACCTCGGGTCAGTGCAACTGTGATTCTGTCAATCGGATAATTCTCTTAACGGAACAAGCAATCCAACAGTAAACATTCCCTAAAATCATTCAATGATGTCTACTGTAACATGTCCCGTCAATCAATTAATTCCTTAGATCACTTAATAATTATTTAGGCCAGTTTACTTCAGGTATTGAGCCTGTATAGGTGCCGACATTTTAGGCATTTACCCTGCGGGTGCGTGACGTCAGATATCCACTACCGCTAGCGCCACAGGCGGTGAAGTGAATAAAAGCTCTCAAGCCATTTAGGTGGGAAAATCGCGTGCGCTCACCGGATGTTGATAAGAAATTCGCGAAAGACAGATCGAAGATGGAATCGCTGCACGAAGTTGTTAGAGATAATGTATTGGGTTTTGAAGGTTATATATGTCGGACCCGGAATATTCTGATTCCGATCTTCGTGCGGATGAATAAGCAGAACTTTTGCCGTCTACGCCTGCGGAAGTTGAAGATAACGGCACTCAGTCTCGGAAAGACGACGAAAACTGGTGTACTTGCGACCAGTGTCCCAGCGAAACGAGAGACAAAAATGCTGTCGGGATTACCCAGACGATCGATTTCACCCAGACGGCAGATGTCTTGTTGACTGTGTCGATTTTCGTCAAGTTTGCCTCCAATACATTTCAACATGGGTTCCTAAAAGCAAGGTCATGTCTAATCAATCAATGTTTTTTTGAAGAAATTACAAAGTGGGTAGACGACGGGTCACCAGTGCATGTTGTCTACTTAGATTTTCAGAAAGCTTTCGATAAAGTCCCACATCAAATATTGTTACTTAAACTTAAAGCCCTTGGTACAGGTAATGATGTAATCAACTCAATAGAAAAGTGGCACACAGAAGACAGAGAGTAATAGTAGATGGTGAGATTTCAAACTGGAAATAATTTTTGAGTGGGGCACCACAGGGATCAGTATTAGGCTTTATACTGTTTTTAATATATACATATATATATATATATATATATATATATATATATATATATNTTATATATATATATATATATATATATATAAATTATTTGGAAGAAGACACATCCAGCAAAGTACTCAAATTTGCAGAAGACACAAAAGTATTCAGAAAGGTTACTAATGATACATATAAACAAAGTTTACAGAAAAATCTAAATAAATTAATTAAATGTAAAAAAAATGGCAAATGTTATTAGATTTTGGGAAGTGTAAATGTATACAAATAGCACATGGAAACATGGACGACGAATATAAAATGGGGGATGTTGTACTAGGTAGAACCACACAAGAAAAGGACCTAGGAGTAACATGTAATGCTGACATGAAAGTTTCAGAGCAATGTGGGATTGCTGCTTCGAAAGGAAATCAAATTCTATGGCTAATTAGGAGAATTATCATGTATAATGAGAAACAGCTAATTGTACCCCTGTACAAAGCAACAGTTAGACCACATTTGGAATATTGTATTCAGGCATGGAGGCCGTATCGTAAAAAGGACATAGACAAGCTTGAAGGAATACAACGAAGAGCAACTAAAATGATTCCAGAATTGAGAGAATTAGTTACGAAAATCGATTATTACAATGTGGTTTGACAATACTAGAGACCAGGAGACTAAGAGGAGACCAAATAGAAGTGTTTAAAATAATTAGCCGTTATGAGGATGTTGATGGGAATATGTTCTTCAAACTTATAAAAGGCAGAAGAACCAGAGAACACAAAGCAGCATTAGTTAAGGAGCAGTGTAGGTTGGACATGAGAAAGTACTCTTTCTCACAGAGGGTGATAAATGAATGGAACAAACTGCTAAATGAAACGTGCAGTGCATACACTTGCTTTAGCGTAGTTCATGGTATATATGGTATATATGGTATATATGGTATATATGGTATGTATGGTATATATGCGGCAACGGGGCAGCAGAATGCCAGATCAACTGAGTAATAGGTAGGCCTAGACTAGTTATCAAATAAAAACGTCAATACTTACGACGAATCCCTCATGATATGGTTGGTTTACTGATTGAAATTAAACAAAATATAAGCGAAAACACCAGTGCTTTTGAAAAGTAAAAACTAGTCAACTAGGCAAACCCATTTCAAAAACAAACAAAAAATGTCATGGGGATTTGTGAAATGCATTAATTTGCTGGTAGTCACTTTTGAAGAAATAGGGCACACACATATGCTGAAAGGCCTTGTGTCGTGGATTTTATTAAAAAAATATTATACCTGTCAAAGAAGGCTAATTATTTCCCAAAGTTTAGTGCACACACACTTATACATGTACACATTTGTGTCAACATGAAATATATTGATTCTTAACTCCTATTAAATGTCCATTTGATCTGTTTTGCAGGCAATACAGATTGATGGCCTACAGACAACTGTGTCTTTATATTCACCTTGGGGGAAAGATTAGGGAAGCACAATAGAAAAGTTATGCCAACTTGTGCAGTTAAAGAAATCTGAAAGATGTTTCCAGATGAAGATGGCAAATATGTCGACTTCAAGGAAGTCATTGATGCACTCAAAGCAGTAAAAAAGAAGTAAATTAGACGTGGAACAGTCTGGCTCTTATATATGATCATAATGACTGCCCGTTGGTGTTTAGATNTATGCAAAGAACATAATTACAGTGACTATATTGACCAAGCCTATTTCAGCATTCTTGGCAGTTAAAACAGGAAATGGATGAAACCAAAATTATCGTACAACATGAACCATTAATTTTATTACACTATACTTTATGTGCAATATTTACAGGTGTGTGTATCTATATGAACTCCTTATTCTGGACTATGTAGCCATGTTATTACACCTGTTTATACAACCTCTCTACCTGAGTCCACTAACACGGCTCTGTCGTTTCACTGTACACAGTGAATGACCCACTTTGTCAAAACAGCCACACATTTCCTAGTATATGACACATATAGCATATACATTTAGGCTTTCTCACCATGTTATTTCGGTCAAGTAGGTGCATATTTCACAGTTACGTACATGTAGTTCATCCTACATCAAAGCGAGTCCTGTGTTTGGCAACCAGGTCAAGTTTCGCAAGTGCTGGCACTGGATCAATATTCTGAGTATCTGTGGTTTCCCAGCTTCGCCATTTAGCTTTCGTTGCACTGTAGCTTCCATCATTGGCTTGACATAGTCATTGCTCTTTGCCTTGTATATAGGTTTGACTATCCACTGTTTGGTTTGCTTACTAAATGCAGTGCGATACTGCAGGTTACCTTCGTGAGCAATCACATAATTTGGCTTCTTAACACTGGCTTTTTCTCGGCCAGCATTGGCATTGTGGTCAAGGGCAGCCAATTCAACTCGTGCCAGCATCTGGGAAAAGCGAAATGTTGTCGCTTTGAGGCATACATGGTTATCAATGCATAGTATACCTCCAGTGCACCGGTATGCATGAACCAAGACAACATGCGGATGTCTCGCAAGAACTGTTTCTTGGTGACCACCTTTCTCAATGCTGCATGCAGGTCACTGCCTACCTCTATCCATTTTTATCCACTGGGTTTGCGGGTCGAGTGGTGCATGATCTCATTTGTGAACATACTTGTATTCAGGGTCATCAGGCCACTCATGAATGTTGCAAGCATGGTACAGGATGGATTTCCATTTTTCCACAAGGAAGTCGGGATTACCACCTGATGTCCTGGAACTCCACCACAGTTGGTTCAATATTGACCGAAGCCACTCCTCCAAACCCTTGCCTTCACTCGTTTTGGATCTGGCCAGCACATCTTTCCTCGCAGTATTCGCCATTTGGTAGATATCAAAGTTGTGTTGCACCCCCTTCTCGGCATACTTCTTCTTCATTACGCTTCTGACCATTACATGCCGATCTGTTGCCACACTAGTAACTGGCACTTTGGCTTCCATTAGGTAGTCTAGACATCTTTCAAAACCCATGCATTCCATTCTCACTTAACGACTTGTTTCTGTCACTTTGCATTAGGCTGTAAGTACAATATTTTGCACAGTAGCCTGGTGAGTCACAACGTCCATCTCCAATGAGAGATACAGTCTTCTTTGACTGGAGCAGTTGTACCACTCTCTGCCGTTCCTCTGTCCATGCATCGTGAACCCTGGCACTAGGTACTTTGCTTATACTTCATCATACACTGTGTGGCTGTAAAACTGCAAATTCATCAGTTATGCAAACTTTGATATTTTAGTATACGTATTTCCTGAATACAGGGTAGCTGCTGCTGAAAGCAAGTTGCAAACTGGCATTTTACCAAGGAGAGGTTGTTATACCCAGTCTAACACCTGGTGTCCATTTTTACGTGACACGTTCACAAACAGGCTAGTACCGACATGTCTCTTGGTAATGCCACTTTCGTCCACATTTGCTGCACACTGGCTGCACCTTAACTCACAAAACAATCTGTCCAAGTTACTCTCTCACACAATGTACTTTTTCTCTGAGACATGGGTATGACTAAGTACTTCTTTTGACCTTAATTCAACAACAACAACAACAACAACAATGTCATGTCCACTCTGAATATCATTATCGTTCGGCACACACGTTGGATCATTGGTTTCATTGCCAATGTAAGGGAATATCTCCATGGAATCTGCTGCAATGTCATCGCCACTATTTACACATGCAATCTGCTCCAATGACTCGCTGGAACTGGCTGGGTTAATCGAAATGTTAGAAACTGGCACAACTGGTGGAATGTCCATTGTTGGTCTTTCACATTAGCTGTGATCAATGAACATAAGCTCGGGGTTGACACACACTGGTGCTTGTGGGTTGTAGTTGTCTGTATGACACACTGGTAATATAAGTACAGGATCAGTTTGTGTGGCAAAGGTTCTTGTTTTGAGCTGGTTCTCTGTTTCAGGGTTGTAAATTTCCACAAGTGAACAGGGTTTCTGCAAAGAGAAAAATACTATCATTTGAAACCTTTGTAGCCTCTAAGCATTCAATGTGCAGAAAAGTTGTTTCAATCAAAAATAGAACACACCAATAGCACGATTATCATGATAGATGCAGTGACACCTAGACTGCTAGACACATCGATAGACACATCGATAGTCATATTATTGATCATCAATCCACATGCTACATGCATTGTTATTGAGACCAATAATACCATCCTCAGTAAAATAATAGCGTAAAGCACAGTTTAACCAAAACTAGTAAAACCCAGGTTTATTCCACTGGACTGGGGAAAACTAGTTTAACCCGGGTTAAACTCCAACCCTAATAACTCCATGATTTTTTCTTAAAAAAATCAACAGGTGTATATATTACTTCATAAATAATGTTAACTGTCACTGATGTAACAAGTCATACAATGCATATTGAAGATGACCATTGATTTCCTTACATTCTTGTATACTGAGAATGACATTCTGAAACAATCTACCTTAGATGTATTTTGGGATCTCTTTCCTTTAGTTGTCCCACGGTAATTATCAGGTAGTGCAGTGCCTGAACAGGCAGGCTTTAGTAGAATAGTCTGAAATAAGAAGAAAATGTGCTAAGAATAAATACACAGTTTACAATTTACATGTAAGGCTACAAATCTCCTAAGATCCATGCCAATCAGAAAGGCTTTTTTGTTTCTGGGTGTGTCATTTCAGGTAGAAGAAGAAGAAGAATTAATTTATTTCCAACAACAAAAACATACCTAGGACATAACTCATAGAAACTCACATACCCGGTACG
>SDWI01001447.1:70364-80394 GCA_009193005.1 Lamellibrachia luymesi | reverse complement strand
AAGGCAGTGTTAGTTGAGCCACTCTGTTACTTGAAACCCCCATGTTTCCCGGGAAACTACAGCAGCGACAGTTACATGGTACCAGTGATAGAACATGTTATTAGAACACGTTTGACGTATAGTAAGTAACATTTGTCACAACAGCCAGAACATGTGAGCTAAAAAGTATGTTTTCTGATGTTTCTCGAACTGTTGGTAATTGTGATTAATGTCTGCTGGTGTGTAAGCTATCAACGCACATGACCAGACTTTATTGTGTGTGCGCTTATAAATAGTTCAACTGTGCACAGAGATATTTACATCACTTCGCGCATTAATGAGAAGTTAATTAAGAAACGGGGCTAGTTGAGCCACCCAAGGCCCAAGGGAGGGTTAGTTGAGCAACCCAAGGCCCAAGGGAGAGTTAGTTGAGCAGCGGTTAAAGAACGATGAAGACGAGGGTTTTAACCCAAAATACATCAAGGAATTAATTTTCCGAGCAAATTAGAACATCGGATAGCTACAAAGCAACGTCTTAGCAGTTAGTTACACTTGGGTGATTGGCATAAACGCCTAAGTTATTTAAGTGTGTCGACTTATTAATTAAGCGCGTAGACTGCGCCCTAGACATCAAAAATGAATGAAAAACAACTAAACTAACACTGCCTTCCCCTAATATATTAACTATACATATATGATACATTAAAGGTGCCTCATAAATATTTTTTTTGGCCCGACTCGTTTCAAATTCATTTTGCGAAAATTCAGATCTGCCTAGTATCCACTACGAATTGATAGCTCGTTTGTGCAACTTTTGTGTGTAATTTTTGTGAAATCATCAGACAAATTATTACTTTATTTAATTATGCATGCATAATTTATTGAAGTGAAAATGGAAAGGCTGAAAACTCATGAATTTTGCCTTTGGTGAAATTTAATAACTTTGTAATGTGATCGGCGAAAGGATGGAAGTCACGCCCATGACCAGCCTTGACCCTATCATGTGTTTACTCTTTTTGATATCCACTATTTTGAGCCTTACCAGATCTAACGACTTTAACGCTACTAAAATGAACAAACCTTAATATGAATATTAAATTAAAATAGTGCATGCACAACAGTGACGTATCGTTTCAAGACGAGTTTCCGTGAAATAACATTACGTCATTGAGTATTGATAGAATGTCAATTTGTGTAAATTTGCGCAAAGCCAACCTGCTTTTACTGCAGCTGATCTTTCAACATGTTCTGCTATAAGTGGGCCTTCATATCAGCAACCATGCTAAACAGGAAAGGTTATTTTTGTCCAGAATGTAGTTGGTCAGTTCGCCGATCCACTTCAGTGCGTCCTTGTCTGAAGTAATCAGACAACGCTGCTCTACTTGTCTGAAGTAATCAGACAAGGCTGCTCTACTTGTATGAAGTAATCGCACATGGCTGCTCTAGTTGTCTGAAGTAATCACACAAGGCTGCTCTACTTGTCCGAAGTAATCACACAAGGTTGCTCTACTTGTCTGAAGTGTAACTTGCCTTCCTGAGATATGTGTCAACCTTGTTTTTAAACATATTCATGCTGCTAGCAGTTACACAATCTGTAGACAATTTGTTCCATTCATTTATTGTCCTCAGAGCGCTTCCTGATATCTAATCTACACTGATCATTTAGTAATGTTATCTCTATCTATCTATCTTTTTGAAGTGAGAAAAATATTTCGATCAGTATTTTCATTCCCATTCAATATCCTAAAAACAGTAATTTGCTGTCCTCTTTGATGTCCTATTTGCTGTCCTCTTTGATGTCGTCTTTGATGTCCTATTTGCTGTCATCTTTGCTGTCCTCTTTGATGTCCTCTTTGCTGTCCTCTTTGATGTCCTCTTTGATGTCCTCTTTGATGTCCTCTTTGCTGTCCTCTTTAGTGTCCTCTTTGATGTCCTATTTGATGTCCTCTTTGATGTCCTCTTAGCCTCTAGGGTTGTTAAGCAACATTCTTTTAGGCATTCGTCATAAATAATGTCTCTCAGTTCTGGAATCATGTTAAATGACAACATGTCATGGGCGAATGTACTTTCTGTCATCCCCTGAAGATGCACACAGAACCCAGATAGATGAACTGGACCAAGCCATAGCAAACCTAGGTAATAAGGTAAACACCCATATTGGTGTTACTGCTGGCGATTTTAACATTCCTAACATCAACTGGGCCCAATAATGGATGCATCACAAACGCTGCCAACAAAGTAATGTATCTCCTAGAAGAATATGATCTAACACAACATGTCAAAGAACCCACCCATGCACAAGGAAACACTAAGGACATTATCGATCTTGTGTTGATTAACAGACCGGATTTAATTAAGAAGCTCAGCGAAGTAGACGGCATAGCAGACCATAGCACAGCAATTATTTATGCCAACATTTCACCTAAACATAAACACCGGCCAAAGTGCAGTCGTCATCGGTAAAGCCGACAGTGTTGGCGTCCACAACCTTCTTGACAACTTCACATAATACTTTTTACTAAATCACAACATGACGGTCAGTGACAAATGTCTCCACCAGAATCACGGACATCATGAACAAATGTGTCCCCATCGGCTCACTACACCAAGCCATCAAGAAATAATCTTCCCTGGTTTACGAAAGACTTAAAGAAAATGTGTAAAAGAAAAAAACGGCTGTTCAACATAACAAAGAAAACAGTAAGAAAACTTGCAAGAGTTCTGTAAAATCAAGAAATCCATACACAAACACGTACGTTCTGCTAAGCTGTCCCACATTAGTCAATTGTTATTCAATACCATAAAGGAAAGACTTAAATCATTCTCAAACCATGTAAATACATGCCGCTAATCTAGCACCAATTCTCCACAATGTATTCCAATTGTCAGTCGACTATGGCCAAGTTCGTGATGCCTGGAAAGAAGCCAATGTTACTGTCATTGTCATGAAGGGTAGCAGGGCAGAAACAGTCAATTACAGACCAACTTCACTGACACCTGTGGTCTCCAAACTATTAGAACACATGGTACACAGTCATATGATGAAACAACTCAAACAACGCCAAATTCTAACCGATCACCGACATGGCTTCCGTGCTAAAAGATCAACGCAGCTTATTCAGACAATTCATGATATAAGCAAATCCCTTAATAAAAAAAATCAGTTGACATGGCCATTCTCGACTTCACTAAAATATTTCAGAAATGTCCACATAAACGACCAATCCACAAACTAAAATAGTACGGTATCTCTCTTTCCATAGCAACATGGACAGACAGTTTCCTTACAGGAAGGTCCCAACAAGTAGTCATCAATTGGTCGACATCTTCACCAACCATGGTTACGTCTGGGGTACCTCAGGGACCGTCACGGGGCCGCTCCTTTTCCTTCTTTAAATAAATTATCTAACAGACCACCTCCCTACACGTGTAAGCCTCTTTGCATATGATTACCGTTTACATACACATGTCAACAGAGACGAGGGCACTTCTCTCCTTCAAAATTATCTATTAAAACATGACAAATAGCAGGACACATGGCTCCTGAAATGTAATTCCGTGTTTTATTACCCCAGCCACCAGAAACCCCGCATCTAATCTTTACACCTTCTGTGGCCAGCAACTCAAATCTGTTGACTCACACTGCTATCTTGGCATTCAACTAACACATACACTAACCTGGATAACATAAACTAAAACAACTGCAAATAAAGCACAACAAGTACTTATCAGCAGAAAATAAAATCAATGTCCAACCCACATTAAATCAGTGGCATGTGCTACACAAGTCCGTCCAATACTAGAATATGCAATATATCACCCCGGCATCCACATTGCATAAAGAACATTAAAACTCCAGAAAGAGCACACAGACAAGCTACCCGATCTGGCGAACATAATTATTCTAGAGAGCCAGGAACTATAATAACATTACTTAGAGACCTTGGACGGGAACCCCCCCCCCAGACAAGGATAAAGATCAAACACTGTGTATTAAATAAAATGACACAAACATATATATATCCCATTATACATCGAACAGGTATAGGTGCTCACGTAAATACAATACTCAATTTCTTCAAATTAGACACACATCCAACATATTTTGAAACAGTTTTTTTCCGTCCACAGTTAAAGTGTAGAACGTTCTACCTTCAAGCACTATATCGTGTAATTCTCTAGATTTGTTCCAAACAAGTCTCATTCAACATCTAAAAGACTAGCCGATCAGCTAACCGCCATGCGCATTGGCGTGATGCGTCCTTAAATATATTACTTACCAGTACAAACATGGATACAGATACCTCGCCTGTAAGATATCAATGATGTAGCTGAACTGATAAGCCCTGTGTATGCCTTGGACACCAAATGACGCAACCCGTCCGGCTGAATTAGACCGAGTCGTCGAGCAGCTACAAAGGTCAATCTAATAATGTCCAGTCTCTGGTTCCTCGTTGACAGACGGGGACATCACCGCACCTTGACACTGTCACCCAAATTACGTTCGCGTATGTTCAAGTAAAAAATCAGCCATCATAAATAATTAAGAGAAGATTAACCAAGTAGTATCATTAATTGATCTTGACAGCATTTTAACATCAGACACGTGATCAGTATATTAAGAAAATAATTGCAATATATAACGACAACATTACAGGACGTGACAAGTAGTGGAATACAAAACATTTCTTAGACACACGACATTACAAATGAAAAGATTTACAAAGAGCAGGACAACAAAGATAATTACAAAGAGCAGGACAACAAAGATAATTACAAAGAGCAGGACAACAAAGATAATTACTGGAAACGACAAGACGAAGACAAGGTGAGTTGCATTTTCTAGGACATAATATATATTGAGAAACACGTACATTGAAAATACGCTATTGAACGATTAAATCGAAGGACACAAAGCTATGGACAGCCAAATAATAAATGCTATCTTTCTGTCAACAAACAACAAAGCTAAAACAATTTCGCATGGACTATTTATACCAAATTTCAAAGTGACGTAAACATGAACCCGTTGCGCTATATTATTTTGACAGTTACTGTCCCCAATAGCATGAAGATAATATATTTTTAATTTAAATTTGAACCCCTTTTTTCAAAATGTTAACCCGCTTCGCAAAAGCGTGTACCCCTCGCATAATATTATTTAGTATTTTTCATAAACGTGAACCCCCTTTTCCAAAAATGTGAACCCCCTTCTCAAAAGCGTGAACCCCCAATAAAATGAAGATTATATTATTTTAAAAAAGGTGAACATAATTCTCAAAAGCATGAAACCTCCTCTCTAAAGCGTGAACCTCCTCTCTAAAGCATGAACCTCCTCTCTTAAGCGTGAACCTCCTCTCTAAAGCGTGAACCTCCTCTCAAAAAGCATGTACCCACCAACAATATATGAAAATAATAATATAATTTTCATATTATTGGAGATTCACGGGGTGGTTCACGATAAGGGATTCACATTTTTAAAAAGGGGGTACACACGGACACACAATTTCGATATATTTCCGATTGTTCTGGTATCGTATGTAATAGAATCAACACGTTGTCGTGAATAACACGTGTTTAATTGCGTGGGAACAATTGCCCCTAATTATAACGGCGAGTACTTCCGTGTTCTGTCTGTATAATGATTTTTTTAAAGCTGGTCTATTCACCATTAGGCTCTATGATGCTTCACTCCATTGACCTAAATTGTGCGTAGACAAGTCTGCATGCACTTTGCCTATGGTGGATTGCCCAACACAACCCATGCGGGTCTTGTTGTGGGACACATTTGTGCTACCCCATTTGAGGGGTACAGTCGCAGGCATACTATAGGATGTAGCCAGTTGACGTCGATAATATCGAGCCCCGTCGTTTCATTGTCCTCTTTCCTCAGGTGCACAGAAGACCAAGTATGCTGTCAAACTATCGTGCCCTGTTCGCCTGTTGACTATGGTGGGTGCATGCACACGGGACAAACGGCTATATTTGATCGAATGTCATATGTCTTACCTTGTAGCAGGGTTTAGGGCAAGGAGTCTCCTAGCTCATACATAACCTCCCCCCCTCCAAAAAAAAAAAATCAGTGACACTGGTTAAAACTGGTTACAGTTTGATTGGAAGTCATTGACTGTAGCTGCATGTATAACTCTTGCAATTTGAAGGATTGTCCAGGGCTTTGGAATGACATTTTCACCAAGCCAAACTTGTGCACCCCTCGATTTACAAAGTGTTTGTATAATGGCCTAGCAACTTGCACATTAATTAAGCAAAACTTAACACATTTACTTTTTTCCCATGTATTTCGATACGTTTACCTTCCTAAATGTGATACCATGTAATGTATTTGCATGAAACCTCTAAACCGAGTCTGGCATACTGTCCATATTTTCCTGAGTTACATTGCTTGCAAATACGTGGTTGACCGTTTTTGACGTCTTGAGCGTATCATTGATCAATGTGGTTCCATGCTCAGGTTGAAAGACCAACCAATGACATCGAACTGCTGACAACTGCGAAGGACATCAATGTGTGCAGGACCATGATGGCCAGACATGACACCTACAGAGAGAGAAGGAGGAAGGAAGGCAGAGGAAGAAGATAAAGACGAAGGAATAAGAAAACGAAGGGAGAAAGGAGGAAGGGAGGAGGAAGAAGATGATAAAGACGAAGGACGAAGAAAAACAAGGGAGAAAGGAGGAGGGCGGGAAGAAGAAGAAGAAGACAAAGACAAAGGACGAAGAAAAAGAAGGGAAAAAGGAGGAAGGCAGGAAGAAGAAGATAAAGACAAATGACGAAGAAAAAGAAGAGAGAAAGGAGGAAGGCGGGAATAATAAGAAGATGAAGACAAAGGACGAAGTAAAAGAAGGGAGAAAGGAGGAAGGCAGAAAGAAGAAGATGTTAAAGACGAAGCACGAAAAAAGAAGGGAGAAAGGAGGAAGGCGGGAATTAGTAGAAGATAAAGACGGAGGAAGAAAATGAAGGGAGAAAGAAGAAAGGCAGGAAGAGGGAGATGACAAAGACGAAGGAAGAAAAAAAGAAGGGAGAAAGGAGGAAGGCAGAGGAAGAAGACAAACACGAAAAAGAAGAAAAAGAAGCGAGAAAGGCGGGAATAAGAAGATGATAAAGACGTAGGACGAAGAAAAAGAAGGGAGAAAGGAGGAAGGCAGGAAGAAGAAGATAAAGACGAAGGGCGAACAAAAAGAAGGGAGAAAGGCGGGAATAAGAAGATGATAAAGATGGGGGAAGAACAAAAAGAAGGGAGAAAGGAGGAAGGAAGGAAGAAGAAGAAGATAAAGACGAAGGACGAAGAAGAAGGGATAAAGGAGGAAGACAGGAAGAAGAAGATGATAAAGACGAAAGACGAACAAAAAGAAGGGAGACAGGAGGAAGGCAGGAAAAAGAAGAAGATAAAGACGAAGGAAAAAGACAAAGAAGGGAGAAATGAGGAAGGAGGGTAGAAGAAGAAGATAAAGACGAAGGACGAAGAAAATAAGGAAGGAAATAGAAAGGAAGGCAGAGGAAGAAGACAAAGACGAATGACGAAAAAAGAAGGGAGAAAGGAGGAAGGCAAGAAGAAGAAGATAAAGACGAAGGAAGAAGAAGAAAAAGAAGGGAGGAAGGAGGAAAGAAGGCAGAGGAAGAAGTCGAAGATGAAGGTCGAAGAAAAAGAAAAGAGGAATATGGAAGGAAACATAAAGAAGAAGAAGACAAAGACGAAGGAAGAAGAAAAACAAGGGAGAAAGGAGGAAGGAAGGAAGAGGCCGAAGGAAGGAGAAAGGAAGAAGGATGAAGAAGAAGACAACGAAGGAAAGAAGAGGGAGAATAATTACAATGAGCGTCACGCTATTTCATACATGTAGAGCATATCACCAGCCATAAATCGACGAAGTAAACGATCTAACGACAACTACATTTAGTTAACTTCCACATCGAGTTTCCCATGTAATATAATTATCAGATGTTTAATACGCATGACTTACGAAGACAGCATTGCCGGATGTTAGCAGCACTAATGAATACCGAGCTGCGTTACTCTGACACGAGACCATCGTTTGGCTGACATCCGCATGATAGCGCCTCAGTATAAATCCACGAGACTATTGTGTTTAATAATATTTAACAAGATTGCCATCCAAACACTACAAGTTCCAGGTGGCAAATGGACAAGGAAGACGTTGGCTTATCGAGTGTTGTTGTGTTTGTCTGTCTGTCTGTCTGTATGTCTGTATGTCTGTCTGTCTGTCTGTCTGTATGTCTGTCTGTCTGTCTGTCTGTCTGTCTGTCTGTCTGTCTGTCTGTCTGTCTGTTACTTATTATGATCATCTAACGTCGTGGCGAGACAGCATCAGCCTAAATGTCCCACTAAAATTACCGCAGACAAATCACAACAATCACGGCGATTAGTGAACCCTGGTGACTTGTGATTTGACTTGGAATTCAGATAGATGAATCGAGGCTTGGTTTGGACTTAGGTCATTGACTTGAGAATTGACTTAACTTGCAGGTCAATGAATTGCGCCAGTCTGTGACTTGCCAACATGTCTGGTACAATGATTCCGTACCGTGGGAAGGTTTATATTTAACCGGAAGTTGTAGCTGCCGTCTGTGTGGTGGCGCTGACAAACAAATGCGGCCATCTTGAGAGACACAGCTCAAGTGACGCAGCTCGGTATTTGTTAGCCCTGGTGTCAGGAAGTGTCCAAAGAGAATAAAAAAGAACTGTCACGTGCACAATTTACCCTGTAATGCGACATATTCCAATGGTGTACCCCAGAATATTAAAAAACTGTCACGTGCTCAATTTACCTTGTAATACGACATATTTCACTGGTGTACCTCAGAATATAAAAAACTGTCACGTGCACAATTTACCCTGTAATACGGCATATTTCAATGGTGTACCTCAGAATATAAAAGAACTGTCAGGTGCACAATTTACCCTGCAACACGACATATTTCACTGGTGTACCTCAGTATATTAAAAAAAACTGTCACTTGCACAATTTACCCTGTAATATGACATATTTCCCTGGTGTACTTGATGTTGAGCTTGTGCTACCATCATCAATTATAAAGTGAATTAGGTTGTCACATATATGTCAGAGTTGCCGAAACAACTCGCTGGGCAAACACGACAACTGATTCGACTTGATTGGCGATGTGACGTGATTGTGTGGACATAATACAGAATTGTCGATTCGTTGAACCCTGCTATTCTCATAACGCCAGTTAGTAATGCAGAAGATAAGAGAATGTAATTTATTAGAGGATTCCTTCCCTCGGCCGAAATGTCAATCACGTCGACCGGTGTATCGAACGATACTGCACCAGGTTATTGACTGACTTCTAAATTGCATTTGATGGTACAATGATTGTAGAATGTAGGATGTATGTATCGACTGGTAAAAGACAAACAAGTGCATAAAAAAGCCAAACAGCTCATACACGAAACCTTTTTAGTACATGTTCTCATCTTTGGCAGTGAATGTTACACTTTGACAGAGACATCAAAGTCGAATAACTGCAGCAGACATGAAAGCTGTACGAATGACACAGGGTGACACCAAATGACACAGGGTGACACCAAATGACACAGGGTGACACCAACTGGGACAGACAGCGGAATTAGCATCTCTAAAGGGAGATTAATATCACCCCAATTGTAGAAGTGGTCAAGATGAATAACATGAGATGGTATGGTCATGTGATGAGAAAATAAGATGCTTCTGTCATAAGTAAGGCACTAATTATGAAGACGACTAACGCGTTCTGCCGGGAAACTTAGCTACATCGGCCCAATTATCTGGCTCATACAGCGCATATTGTTGCATTCTGCTGGATGCACTACACTGGATCGCATAGTTACATGGATGCACTATACTGGATTGCATAGTTACATCGATGCACTACACTGGATCGCATAGTTACATGAATGCGCTATACTGGATTGCATAGTTACATCGATGCACTACACTGGATCGCATAGTTACATCGATGCACTATACTGGATTGCATAGTTACATCGATGCACTACACTGGATCGCATAGTTAC